>QKWP01000274.1:335350-377139 GCA_003550325.1 Gigaspora rosea
TTTTATTTTTTTTGTCATTTTTTTTATAATAATATATAATATATGTAATATTTAAAATATAATATATAATAAAAAAATAAAATTTTATATTAAATAGCGAAAACTTGTGAATATTGTATATTTAATAAATTAAAATATTATATAATAATAATAAATAAAAAAATTTATAATTAAATTGCGAAAACTGCGAAAACCTGTAAAATGTTCAAAAAGCATGATTATGTGAATATAATAATTATTAATTGATATCATATCAGATATATATCGATTAATAATGATATATATCGATTACTATCGATTACTATTATTATCGATAATAATTGGCAGGGTAATGGTTATCGATATATATCTTACTGGTTAGTAATCGATATATATCTATATATAAAATTTGCTGATGATTAACTCTATTTTGTATGAATATAGCTCATCAGGTTTCGTCATAGGTTTCATTAATTCATCATAGGTTTCGTTAATTTATCATAGGTTTTGTCAATTTGTCATAGGTTTCATCATTTCGTCATAGGTCTCATCAGTTCGTCATAGATTTCATCAATTCGGCATAGATTTTATCAATTATTAGGGGTTTCATCAATCGTCAATTCGTCAATTGGAAGTTACCTGATAAAATGGTTTCATCATTCATCAATGACAAATAATTCATTATTTGTTAGGCATCTTTAATAGGGATCGATTTAACTGACTAAAAAATTTATATTTAAATTACTATATTTAATTGATTTAGTCGACTAAATTATATAGCCAATTTCTATCCCTAGTACAAAGTACGTAGAGTATAGTTTACATTTGAGTTTTATGCTTATTCACAAAATCTTGATTCTAATTGGATATAGAAATCGAATGAGCAGGTTTCGATTTGCCACATTTTTAATTGACCAGTTATAGCTAGTTATAACTGAATTTCAACACAGCACATTCCAATGATCCAAGTTTTGTCTACAACTCTACTAACAATACAAGAGGTAATATTCTTTTTATTAATATTTGAACTACTTTGCTAATTTGTTATTATATTTTGAATACCAGTCAGAATTTTTTAAAAAAATCATATTTTGATTCAAAATATAGCATATGCACATTTCAAAATAGTGCACAGGGACCCAAAATAACATGCAAGAGGGTATTATTACATGAGTATTACATGCAAATATGGTACAGTTTATAAATCACAAGGCTTGATATTCCCACAAGCTGTTATAAATATTGGAAATAAAGAATTTGCAATAGGGCTTACATTCGTAGGTATATTAAGAGTTCGTACCATTAATGGTTTTCTTTTTGATAGTGCATTCTCTTTTGACAGATTACAAAAATTAGGTCAGAGTATATGTTTGCAACAAAGATTATTAGAAGAACAAAGAATACTTTCTTATAAATTTGTTATAAATGTAATATTAAGAATAATAAGAATTTATAAATATGTACTATCTTAAATTTAATTCTATATAAATTGTAAGATCTAAGAATTTGAGGCTCCAGCCTTTAAAACATTGCCATTTTTCTAGTTTAAATTTTATTCTTGCTAAAAAACATTACATTATTATTTTTTATTACCATTTAATAACATTATACACCAAATATAATATACCAAATATAATAAGGATTATTTTAAATATGAATTCAGAAAAAGTTAAATACTGTAATTAAACTTTTTTAATAAGTTTATTTTTCATTCAGAACCTTTTTTTTTACACTGATTTATCAAAACTTTATTATTAAAGTAAACAGAATTATTGTTTAAATATTTTTGTTATTAATCTTAATTATTGACATACTAATACTTAATTCGTGATCCAGCTAAGAACTAGTGAAAAAACATAGTAAACAGTGGAAATATGGGCTAGGTGCTAGGAAAAGGGACCAAATTGACAATTTCAAAAGTAATTTTTTTACATAAATTAATTTAGAATGATATTAGGATTATTTTTTACTTAAACCACATAAGTGTTTTAATAAAATTTTGCAGTATAGTCTTTTAAAGTTAGCATTTTCCTATAAGTTATTATAAGATTTACAATACAAAAATTGATTTTCTGAAGATCTTTTGTTTTGTCAATTTGGTCCTGTTACCTGCACCTAGCCCATATGTTTACTATGTAGTTTTTGGTTTTTTTGAAATCTGGAGATTCCCAAAGGACAAACAATTTTCTACTAAGTAAACATCTCTTTTATATTAATAAGTAAAAGTTGTAGATGAGAATTTCTGGTTATAATGGCAGTTAAGGGTAGGGTGAACGTAGATCATTTTTTATATGATCTATGTGGTATATTAGATTTTTATATAGTAAATAAAAAATGCTTCTGATAAATTTTTTTAAGATTTTGACCAATTTGTATAAAATTTATACAATAGTTAGTTTTAAATAGATTGTTTATAATAATGAAGTTGCACAATATTCATTGCTTTAAAAAAATCAACTTTACATATAATTAAATTTTTGTAGGATGCTATATGATTTTTGTAGGTTGTACAAAGAATTGATTGGTCAGATCATATGATGTTTACATGTAAATCATATAACATCATATAACTTGGTTACACAAAGTTGATCTACAATCGATTTTATATGAAATTGGAAATTTGTATACCCTACCCTTAAATCATTAAAATTGGCCCAGTGAGTCACGAGATATGAGTATTTTTGTCTTCGCAACTATATGTTACTTTTTTGTTTACACCATATAGTCGCAAAGACAAAAATGCTCATATCTTGTGATCCACTAGGCCAATTTTAATGATTTAACTGCCATTATAATCAGAATTTTCTTCTCACAATTTTTATTTAATTTAAAAGAGAAGTTTAATTAGTAGAAAATCGGGTTGTCCTTTGAGAAACTCCAGATTCCAAAAAAGACAAAAAACAATAGTAAATTTCTCTACAATTTACTATATTATTTCACTGGTTCTTAGGCTAATCACGAATTAAACGCTATTAAGGTCTTTATTTTATTATTATAGCAATTGTGTGTCATATATAATTATTAGCAGATTACAGCATGAGCAAATTTCAATATCATCTTTCATATTATTGTTATTTTATCTAAAACCTTATAAGGATAGCTAAAGTTTTACATCTAGGTTGATACTGTACGTAAGAATATCCTAAAATTGATTTGTTTGTCCTCAAACTATTAATATCGATATTATTTTTTAAAGTAGTTCATATTTATAATCAACTATACTCTGAACTCTCTTCAACAAAATATTTTAAGCGTCTAGTTACAATTTATAAAATAGTCTAGTTTTTCAATTATGGTAAACCAAAATTATAAATTATTAATAACAATGCGATCAGTCTAACGAAGCAAAAGCAAAAAATACAGTATATTTAATGCCTAAACGCATGGCCCTTTTTTGGGCTAATTTGAGTTTATCAGTTATATGATATATCACACAAATTACTGGGGTAACTTTTTTAATATGAAATTTGAGCGATCGATATTCATATAATCAACCCATTTTTCACAGTAAAGTGTAATGGTAGGACCTTTTTCAAATAGTATTTTCAAGGGCTACCTAAAAAAAATTGCACTCACAAGACTAGGTAAGATGGTTCAGCTACACAAATACTTTCTTGCTTTTGGTTTTGAATGAAAAAAAAACAATAAACCTGAGAGGAATCATGCCTTCAAAATTAGCCTTTCAGTTCATTTTTTGTAGCATATACAATGTAGTAGAACCTTTTTTTCTTTGAAACTTTTTAAACAAAACTTACGTACCCAACCGATATTATAAATTTCTAGGAATTATAGAATTAACCACAGCTCTTTATAAATATAGATTGGAGAATGTATATATTCCATGCTTTGTAATCATATGTAGTTTTATTTTAAGCTTGTATAGTTTGAGTATTAAATTTTTTTGATTAAAAAAAAAGTATAGAATATATTCAATGTAAATTTAATTTTTTTTTAAATAAAGTTTTTAATTGTACAAGTAAACTAATATAGTATAAGTAACAATAGGTTTAGTTACAGCTCGTACCTAACTTGTAAAGTATATATGATTAGATAAATAAAAAAAGCTTATATGATTAAATAAATAAAAACAAGCTTATATAATTAAAAAAATGCCTATATGTTTGGTAAAGAAGTGTTTTTTTTTTATTCTTTTTTAAAAGCACGTATACTGAAATAGTCCTTATTTTTAAATTGATTAAAATGAGCACAAAAGTTTCAAACATATGCTACATAGAGGCCTTTTTTCAAACGGTTGTTTTTGCTTGTAAAGTATTATTATACAGACTGGAGAAAGACTCTTAACCCATATACCTTGAAAAATTTCTTTATTACTAAGAGTAGTAAAATGTGGTCGATTCAAGATGTTCAATATCCATTAGTACTTTTCCTTCTTCTAATCCAAGATTGGTTATAATGAAATTAGCATGTTGTTCTTGTTCTTAAGGTGCCCATTCCTAGAAAAATAGTCTCTGTGGATAAATGCTACTATAGTAAACAAAAAAAAAAAAAAAGCAAATTATATAAAAAAAAACATCGAATTAATATGATCTACCTATTTAAAAAACAGTTTTTCCCAATTTTTGCCATTACATTCATAATGCATTAGCCCTTCACAGATGCATTTTGGCAAAAGCTCTCACTTCGGCACATCTAACAATCTACTTTTTATACCAAGCATTTGCAAACTAGAGAAGAATCAAGTGAAAGAAAGCAAAATAATTGCATACAATCGAAGTCTATATTGCTTTACACGGAACAGCTTATTTTTTATATTTTCTGATTCGTAAAAACTACATCTACATGTTTGTCTAAGAAGTATCGTGTGTTAAAGCTAAGGTGTCAAGTGAAATTTTCAAAAATGCAAATTTGTCGATTTTTGTAATTTATGAAAATCATATGATAAAATTTTGGATATAACAAATTGTGTGACTGTTATATAATGAGTATCCGTTTGCAAAATCAATTCGGATCCTGCAAGCACTGAAGTGATATTAAATTTCTCATTATTTGTCCATACATTTGAGATACAAAAATATTATTAGGATAGTCTATGGGAAAATTTGGCAAATCATATGCTTCTAGAATGGACTAGTCCTCTACAGAAATTAGTATATTTGATAATTCTTTAAACCTATACTGACCATTATGATTGTTTTTTAATTTATTTACGGAATATCTATTGGACATGGTCAATTCCAACTCTTGGTTATTGGTTAATAATGTATTGCTACGTTTTTCAATTTACATTTTTCCAATAAATTCACGCACTCTTTCAATTGGTATGCTATTTCCGATTGATGAAGTAATATTGCGAATACCAGGTTAAGGTGCGCCCTTATAAATAAATATAAATAGGAGGATGGGCTTGATTTATTAATATATAAATTTGGCAATTAAAATTTAATTTTGAGGAGACTAAATGCTCGGATTGGTGAGTTTAATCCAATAAATTCGCCGTTTATGAATGACTTTTTTATTTTATTATAAATGATGTGAAGTTTAGTCATATCACAAAAAAGTATCAGCCTTGTTATTCAACACTACTTGAGAAGATTATTTTTCGAAATCACTACCAAACATAAACAGTAAGCCATTATTTAGCAAAACAATAATAAATATATACATATATAGCATATAAAACAATGGTTATTTCATAGGAATTTTCTTCTAACATTTTTTCTTTCAAAATTCCGTTTACAGAAAAATTTCCCTAGCATAATCTAAAAACCGATGAAAAAGAAAGCTCGCTGTGAAAATATAAAAAAGTCATACATAAACAATTAGGAGCCATATAATAATTCAACCGAAATATAGATATCACATGATGTATACGTACATAACATCATTTAACTACTGGTCTTGGAATATCTTACTGAACCGTATTGCCCATTATCTTATATATAAACTCCACATTCTTGGTTTTAATCAAAGAAAAAAAAATGGTGACAGAGTTTTTGAAAAGCTTTCAAACAATTACTTGTTGAAGAAGAAAACTTATTGTAATAATTAATATTGGCCAATATTCTGCCGCTTTAAAATCTAGGTCAATATATTTTTGCAAATGATAAAACGGTTCGTCTAAAATGTTTCTATTCAACAATTTTAACTTGTTTTATATAGATTTATTATTGTTTATGCTGGGAAATGGCTTAAAATTTAATGACTATATCTGATATTAGGTAAACATTACATAGCATAATCAATAAACTTTTAAGCCATTACCTATTAATTGTTTGGCATATTGTTTGCATCTGAATGAAGTTATATATGGTCTGACTTTAAGTCCGATTGAATTTGAGACCACAAGGCTAACACTTTTTTTGTGATATGACTAAGCCTCAATTTATAATTAGAAAGCTACTTATTATAGTTTATGCGGAGTAATGAATGGCTTCAAAAGTTTACTGATAACGATGGGTAGTTGTTTCAAAAATAAGCTTATTGTTTGTATCTGAGTGAAGAAATATTTATAGTGGCTTTTGAAATGAATTATTATATAAACGTACACCTTTTTACCGTTACTTAACATTTCCTTTGGTTTTTTCAAAAGAAAGTATATTGTTACAAACTTTTTTACGAAAAAAAATGCAATTTGTAAAAGTCCTGACAATTTTGGTGCTAATTGTTCAATTGACAATTATTTCCCCTTCCTGGGCATATGTAAAAAAACGAGGTATTTAAAATAATTAATGTTATTGCTGAATATAACACTTCTAATTATTTATGATGATTTTATTATTGAATAAATACCCAAATTATTAGAACGTAAGTATAAGATCATTTTATAAATTAGAATTTTATAATAATCTGCTATTAAATAAAACATCTAATTGTTTATATGTATATTAAATTATTAGCTCATGAGTAAAAGACTATTTTGTAAATTAATAAACTTTATAATAATATACGATTAAATAAAATATGCTGATTATTTGCATGTAAATTAAATTACAATAGTTGCTTGGGGTATAAAATAATTTTATGAATTAAAAAAACCTTTACAATAATTTACTATTAATTAAGCATCTCTAATTATTTATATGTTAAAATTAATAGCATGTGAGTATAAGACTATTTTACAATAATTTACTATTAATTAAGCATCTCTAATTATTTATATGTTAAAATTAATAGCAGGTGAGTATAAGACTATTTTACGAATTTAAAAGTTTTATAATAATCTACTGTTAAATAAAATATCTCTATGTAAATGAAATTATTAGATAGTGAGTATAGAATTATTTTATGAATTAGAAACTTTATAATAAACTATCAATTAAATAAAACATCTCTAATAATTCTAATTATTTAAAATTACTAGAACGTGAGTATAATACTAATTTTATAAATTAAAAATCTTATACAGTCAAACCTCGTTATAGTCACACTTGAAATAGTCTCAATCTTGATATAATCATTATTTTTTAGATTTAACTATTATAAATCATAAAATTTTTACCCTTGTATTATAATCACCATATTTTTGTTTTAACAAGTTGGTGGTTATTTCGAAATTTGACTGTAAGAATGTTAATTAAATAAAACATTTTAATCATTTCTATATTAATTAAATATAGGTGGTAAGTCTACGGATATTTTGTAAATTAAAAGCATAAGATTAATTTACTATTAATTAAACTTCTCTAATAATAGGATGTGAGTATAAGATTATTTGATAAATTAAAATCTTTATATATTATACTATAAATAAAGCATTTCTAATTATTTATATGTAAATTAAATTTGCCAGTCCGTGAGTATAATACTAATTTATAAATTAAAAATCTTATAATAATTATTATTAATCAAATAAACTATCTTAAATTTTATATGTTAATTAAATAATTAGGCCGTGAGTATAAGAATAATTATATATTTAAAAAATCTTATAATAATATTAATTAAATAAAACATCTCCAATTATTTCTATGTAAATTAAATTTTTAGGTGGTGAGTATACAGCTATTTTTGTAAATTAAAAGCTTTATAATAAGCTACAAAGTAAAACATTTCTGATTTTTATATGTAAATTAAATTATTAGGATGTGAGTATAAGACTATTTACGAATTAAACTTTATAATTATCTACTATTAATTAAATATCACTGATGCATTTGCAAATTTAATTACTAGACGGTGAGTATAAGACTATTTTTACTAATTAAGGTTGTTCTCAAGCAGCTCCCTCGATGAGATTTGCTAGTGATCAAGATGCAGCTCAATCATTTCGATCAATCGAATTTAATTGAAATGATCTTTATAATGATTTTGCCGGAAGTTCATTGTGCAAAATGAGGATTTTGAATTTTAGCCAATCAGAGTAACTCTATGAAAAAACGATAGGATCGAAATGATTTAAGTTATTCTCAAGCACCTCGCTCTATGACTAATAAAATGATCTGATTGGATGAAAAACGGATCATGTTTAATCATTTCGATCAAAAAAACCTGGAGCTAGCAATCATCTTTTTTTTTTCATAGAGTTACTCTGATTGGCTAAAATTCAAAATCCGCATTTTGCGCAATGAACTTCCGGCAAAATTATTATAAAGATCATTTCAATTAAATTCGATTGATCGAAATGATTGAGCAGCACCTCGATCACTAGCAAATCTCATTGAGGGAGCTGCTTGAGAACAACCTTAAACATGATCCATTTTTCAACCAATCAGATCATTTTATTAGTCATAGAGCGAGATACTTGAGAACAACCTAAGTCTTTATAATAATCTAAGTAAACCTTTTCTAATTTATATGAAAATTAAATTAATAGTCGGTGAGTAAAACCTATTTTATACATAAAGCCTTTATAATAATAATCTAAGTACACTTTTCTAATTTTTATATGTAAATTAAATACTAGCGTGTGAGCATAAAACTGCTTATAAATTAAAAGCTTTATAATAATTTACTATTCTAATATTTTTGCTATTAAATTACTAGATGGTGAGGATATTTTGTAATTTTATAATCTATTATCATATATACATCTTCAATTATTTATATATAAATTAAATTAAAAAATTACTAGCTGGTGAGTATTAAGACTAATTTTGTAATTTTATAACAATCGAAATTTTTAATTACTTATATGTAAATTAAATTATTAGACTGTGAGCATAAAACTGCTTATGAATTAAAAGCTTTATAATAATTTACTATTAATTAAACATTTCTAATATTTTTGCTATTAAATTACTAGTTAATGAGTATTATGACTTTTGTTAAATTAAAAACTTTATAATAATCGACTATAATTAAACATCTCCAATTATTTTTAAACATTTCTAATATTTTTGCTACTAAATTTCTAGATGGTGAGTATATTTTGTAATTTTATAATTTATTATTATATAACATCTCCAATTATTTATATATAAATTAAATTAAAAATTACTAGAGGGTGAGTATTAAGACTATTTTGTAATAATATAATCTATTATTATATAATAATTATTATATAAACATCTGCATTATTTATATATAAATTAAATTAAAAATTACTAGATGGCGAGTATTAAGACTATTGTTAAATTAAAAGCTTTATAATCATCGACTGCAATTAAACATCTCTATGTAAATGAAATTATTAGAGGGTGAGTATTAATTATTTTATGAACTAAAAACTTTATCAAGTAAATAAAACATCTCTATAAAATTGCTAGAACGTGAGTATGATACAAATTTTATAAATTAAAAATCTTATACAGTCAAACCTCGTTATAGTCACACTTGAAATAGTCTCAATCTTGATATAATTATTATTTTTAGATTTAGCTATTATAAATCATAAAATTTTTACCCTTGTATTATAATCACCATATTTTTGTTTTAACAAGTTGGTGGTTATTTCGAAATTTTTCTGTAATAATGTTAATTAAATAAACCATTTTAATCATTTCTATACTAATTAATTTTAGGTGGTAAGTCTACAGATATTTTGTAAATTAAAAGCATTAGATTAATTTACTATTAATTAAACTTCTCTAATAATAGGATGTGAGTATAAGATTATTTGATAAATTAAAAATTTTTATATATTATACTATAAATAAAGCATTTCTAATTATTTATATGTAAATTAAATTTGCAAGTCCGTGAGTATATAATACTAATTTATAAATTAAAAAATCTTATAATAATTATTATTAATCAAATAAACTATCTTTAATTTTTATATGTAAATTAAATAATTAGGCCGTTAGTATAAGAATAATATATAAATTTAAAAAATCTTAGAATAATATTAATTAAATAAAACATCTCCAATTATTTCTATGTAAATTAAATTTTTAGGCGGTGAGTATACAGCTATTTATGTAAATTAAAAGCTTTATAATAAGCTACAAAGTAAAACATATCTGATTTTATATGTAAATTAAATTATTAGGATGTGAGTTTAAGACTAATTTACGAATTAAACTTTATAATTATCTATTATTAATTAAATATCACTGATGCATTTGCAAAATTTAATTACTAGACGGTGAGTATAAGACTGTTAATTTACAAATTAAGTCTTTATAATAATCTAAGTAAACCTTTCTAATTTTATATGTAAATTAAATTAATAGCCGGTGAGTATAAAACTATTTTATACATTAAAGTCTTTATAATAATCTAAGTAACCTTTTCTAATTTTTATATGTAAATTAAACACTAGCATGTGAGCACAAAACTGCTTATAAATTAAAAGCTTTATAATAATTTACTATCAATTAAACATTTCTAATATTTTTGCTATTAAATTACTAGATGGTGAGTATATTTTGTAATTTTATAATCTATTATCATATATACATCTTCAATTATTTATATATAAATTAAATTAAAAAATTACTAGCTGGTGAGTATTAAGACTAATTTTGTAATTTTATAACAATCGAAAATTTTAATTATTTATATGTAAATTAAATTATTAGACTGTGAGTATAAAACTGCTTATGAATTAAAAGATTTATAATAATTTACTATTAATTAAACATTTCTAATATTTTTGCTATTAAATTACTAGTTGGTGAGTATTAAGACTATTGTTAAATTAAAAGCTTTATAATTATTGACTATATTCTATTATTATATAAACATTTTCAATTATTTATATATAAATTAAATTAAAAAATTACTAGCTGGTGAGTATTAAGACTAATTTTGTAATTTTATAACAATCGAAAATTTTAATTATTTATATGTAAATTAAATTATTAGACTGTGAGTATAAAACTGCTTATGAATTAAAAGATTTATAATAATTTACTATTAATTAAACATTTCTAATATTTTTGCTATTAAATTACTAGTTGGTGAGTATTAAGACTATTGTTAAATTAAAAGCTTTATAATTATCGACTGTAATTAAACATCTCTATGTAAATGAAATTATTAGAGGGTGAGTATTAAGACTATTGTTAAATTAAAAGCTTTATAATTATCGACTATAATTAAGCATCTCTATGTAAATGAAATTATTAGATAGTGAGTATTAAATATTTTATGAACTAAAAACTTTATCAAATAAATAAAACATCTCTAATAATTCTAATGATTTAAAATTACTAGAACGTGAGTATAATATTAATTTTATAAATTAAAAAATTATACAGTCACACCTCGTTATAGTCACGCTTGAAATAGTCTCAATCTTGATATAATCACTTATTTTAGTTAATTATTATAAATCATAAAATATTACCTTGTATTATAATCACCATAGTTTTGTTTCAACAAGTTGATGGTTATTTCGAGATTTGACTGTAATAATGTTAATTACATAAAACATTTTAAACATTTCTATATTAATTAAATTTTGGTGGTAAGTCTACAGATATTTTGTAAATTAAAAGCTTTAGATTAATTTGCTATTAATTAAACATCTCTAATTATTTTATGTAAATTAAATTATTAGATTGTGAGTATAAAACTATTTTATAAATTAAAAGCTTAATGCGCAATAATCTACTATAATTAAACATTTCTAATGTATTTGCAAAATAAAATTACTAGCTGGTGAGTATTAAGGTTATTTTTAAATTAAAACTTTATAATAATCTATATACTATTAAATAAACATCTCTAATAATAGGATGTGTGTATAGTATTATTTGATAATTAAAATCTTTATATATTATACTATAAATAAAGCATTTCTAATTATTTATATGTAAATTAAATTTGCAAGTCCGTGAGTATATAATACTAATTTATAAATTAAAAAATCTTATAATAATTATTATTAATCAAATAAACTATCTTTAATTTTTATATGTTAATTAAATAATTAGGCCGTGAGTATAAGAATAATTATATATTTAAAAAATCTTAGAATATTAATTAAATAAACATCTCCAATTATTTCTATGTAAATTAAATTTTCAGGTGGTGAGTATACAGCTATTTTTGTAAATTAAAAGCTTTATAATAAGCTACAAAGTAAACCATATCTGATTTTTTATGTAAATTAAATTATTAGGATGTGAGTATAATACTAATTTACGAATTAAACTTTATAATTATCTATTATTAATTAAATATCACTGATGCATTTTTAAAATTTAATTACTAGACGGTGAGTATAAGACTGTTAATTTACAAATTAAGTCTTTATAATAATCTAAGCAAACCTTTCTAATTTTATATGTAAATTAAATTAATAGCCGGTGAGTATAAATCTATTTTATACATTAAAGTCTTTATAATAATCTAAGTAACATTTTCTAATTTTTATATGAAATTAAATACTAGATGGTGAGTATAAAACTGCTTATAAATTAAAAGCTTTATAATAATTTACTATTAATTAAACATTTCTAATATTTTTGCTATTAAATTACTAGTTAGTGAGTATATTTTGTAATTTTATATTCTATTATTATATAAACATTTTCAATTATTTATATATAAATTAAATTAAAATTACTAGCTGGTGAGTATTAAGACTAATTTTGTAATTTTATAATAATCGAAAATTTTAATTATTTATATGTAAATTAAATTATTAGACTGTGAGTATAAAACTGCTTATGAATTAAAAGCTTTATAATAATTTACTATTAATTAAACATTTCTAATATTTTTGCTATTAAATTACTAGTTAGTGAGTATATTTTGTAATTTTATATTCTATTATTATATAAACATTTTCAATTATTTATATATAAATTAAATTAAAATTACTAGCTGGTGAGTATTAAGACTAATTTTGTAATTTTATAATAATCGAAAATTTTAATTATTTATATGTAAATTAAATTATTAGACTGTGAGTATAAAACTGCTAATGAATTAAAAGCTTTATAATAATTTACTATTAATTAAACATTTCTAATATTTTTTGCTATCAAATTACTAGTTGGTGAGTATTAAGACTATTGTTAAATTAAAAACTTTATAATAATCAACTATAATTAAACATCTCCAATTATTTTTAAACATTTCTAATATTTTTGTTATTAAATTACTAGCTCGTGAGTATATTTTGAAATTTTATAATCTATTATTATATAAACATCTCCATTTATTTGTATATAAATTAAATTAAAAATCACTAGCGGGTGAGTATTAAGACTATTTTGTAATAATATAATCTATTATTATATAAACATCTCCAATTATTTATATAAATTAAATTAAAAATTACTAGAGGGCGAGTATTAAGACTATTGTTAAATTAAAAGCTTTATAACAACCGACTATAATTAAACAACTCCAATTATTTTATATATAAATTAAATTAAAAATTACTAGATGGTGAGTACTAAGACTATTGTTAAATTAAAAGCTTTATAACAACCGACTATAATTAAACATCTCCAATTATTTTATATATAAATTAAATTAAAATTACTAGATGGTGAGTACTAAGACTTGTTAAATTAAAAGCTTTATAATTATTGACTATAATCTATTATTATATAAACATCACCAATTATTTATGTATAAATTAAACATCACTAATTATTTATATATAAACTATATTATTAGACTGTTAGTATAAAACTATTTGATCAATTAAAGGCTTTATAATAATCTACTAAATAAAACATCACCCAATTACTTATGTATACATTAAATTATTAGGAGGTGATTATAAGACTAATCTATAATCAAAACTTAATGATATTCTATTATTAAAAAAAATTATTTATATGTAAATTAAATTTTAAGGTGTGAGTATAAAATATTTATACACTCAACCTTTTTATAGTAATTTTATTAATGAAACATTTCTAATTATTTAGATTATTAAAATATAGAGAATAACAACTTTATATAATAATATATAAGTTACATAATGTAAGTATATTTGTTCTAATAAAATCTTTGTCTATAGTTCAAATATTTATTTGACTAATTGTATGATAAAATATAATACATTAGCAATTCTTGTAAATTTTATTTTTAGTTCTAAATATAGATTTTATACGTACTAGTTCTATGTACGTACATATAAATTCGAAGTCATGTACCGAATTCATGTTTATAGCTTAAATTAAGATAAAAATAATAAAAATAGCATTAAATTGTCTTTTATAATATTTATTTATATTTAGAAATTGTTTCCTAAGCACATGTAATATGACTTTGTCACTTAAGATATTATGAAAAATTTTTTAATACATCAAACTGTTTGTTGTTATTTAAATTTTCAAACTCTTTTGTCTTTGGATTTCTTGTTTTAAGATTGATAAAAATTATTCTTGGCTAAAAAATCTTAAGCGCAATTGCACTTTCTCGGTTTGTTTCTGCAAATGAGACAAAAATATGCGAAAAAAATCCATAAAATTAATGATTATGGGCTTGAATGAATCCCAAAAAGTTTGGTTAATTTAAGTCTAAAATCTTTAAAAATGTATCAAAGTTTTTATGAAAAAGGTATCACAATTTTCGTATTTCAAGAAGGGGTCTTTGCCTTAAAATCAAGTATGAACATATAATTTACTATGCCTCATAAACATGATTTTTAAGGCAAAGATCCCATATATTCTCTGAAAAAAGCGCAAATTTTTTTATATTTATAAAAAAATTAGTTATATCGAATTTCAATTTTTTGTTTAGTAAATTTACTGTATATATATGAGAACATAATTATTATTTTTTGTACTCAAAATTTTTTAATAGAGAACAGTATATAGTGTTTTTAGCTGTTCCCAAATAATTAAGTACTCTATGCATACTAATTCCGAACACTTTCTACACCATTGGCGATTGCCACAATTATGAAATAAGTTTTTAATTAGTTTGAGTTATTAATATATTTTATATTTTAAAAGGATAAGAATTTATCAAAAATCTTAACAAGCATTATATTAATTTTTTATTCCAATATTCCTTTAACTCTCCTGCATATTAAAATTTGTCTAATTTCTGGCATTTCCTGACGCAACATACTTACAAATGTTCAAATTATTAAGTCTAATTCAGTTCTAAATTCTGCTAAACACTTGTTCCGAACAAATTTCAACTTATTTTTTTTTTTTTTTTAAAAAAAAAAAAAATAATCAATTCGATGAAGAAACGAAAATTAGAAATGGAAAAAGGCGTTATGGAAAAGAGATTGATCAAAGGATAAAAGGCATGGTAGAAAGATTTTTAAAATGGATTGTTTAACTCCAAAGATAAAATTTTATTCAGATAGTTCTTTAAAAATTCAATGAAAATGCAGAAAATGATAAATTGACCATAGTTCGACCATTAACACAAATTATCCGACATGTCTTATGTAAACACCGAACGATTTTTGTGTAAGTTATTCGGCCACCTCCTAATACAATACACAAATTTTCATCACCTCTTAAGAGGTGAATGAAAATTTGTGGATTTGTATTAGAAGGAGGCCGAATAAGTTACACAAAAATCGTTCGTTGTTTACGCCAGACATGTCGGATAAGCGTGTTATTGGTCAAATTGTGGCTGATAATTGCTGATTTCTTCACAGCAGATACCGCATTATGACGTGACCTTCGGCCACGTCATAAAAACAGTATCCTAGTGAATAATCAGTTATCATCCACAACATGACCAATAACAAGTACTAATTGGCTGGATCTGAGGGGAGAGAAGTGATAACCTTTCAATCACTCTACTGAATTTTCGGAAATGTCCTGCTTCCGCTTCACCTGACCCAAATTTTAGGAACAATGACCAGGATTGAGCCTAAATCAGGGCCAAACTTCTAAATACCTGGATACCTTATTCTTGGTTTAAATATAACAACTGACTTTTAATAGAATATATAAACTGCCTTTTAATAAAGAATATTGTCATAAATATGTAAATATGCTATTGTATCATAAAAAATTAATAGGTGGTTATCAGTTAGAAAATGAGAGTTATTCTGTTTGTTCTTTTTTATTTTGTTAAAATGCAAAAAAAAAACAAAAAAGAACTTACATGCCTGAATAATAGCTATAAGAAATGAATCGAGAAGGAAACGAAAAAGTTCAATAACACAGTTAGCTTATTGAAAAAGTGAATCAGAAAAGAGACAGACTTGTCAAAAAACGTCAGTTAAAAATCAATAATAACCGAATGAGAACATAAATCAAGACGAACAAAAGAATAACGAAGATTTTTAGTCCAAATAAAAGTACGATTTTTAAATTAAATTTGAGAAAAAATAACAATGTCTGACATGTAATAAATTATTTTAGAAAATGAAACATCACTTGCTTGTCAACTTACTGATGATGATCGTAATCTTTCTCAAAAAGTTTCGTGACGACGCTATTTCAGATCTTAGACATAATTATTGTACTACTTGTAAGGAATCTTCCTTCAGTTATATTAGATCATAAAACTGGTTCGTGTGATAGATGCGGTAGGGACAAATTGACACAAAAAAGATTTTCATTAGAAAATGTTATGGATCCGGGTATGTAATCATAGTAATGAATGCTAATATAAAAAGATATATTTTAGAAGAAGTAACGACTGAATTGTCTCAACTTAATCAAATAGAGGAAATGTTAATTGCACAGGTTATTCCTATGCTTACTGTTTTTAATCTTAAAGGTGGACAGCTTGGTTACAGAGGTCACGTAATTAATTTTTTTCGCAAGATGTTCAAGAATTACCCAGAGATCCCGAGATCCCGATGCAATTGATTTACTAATTGTTCGACGAACTGGACAAGATTGTAATACAGTACATTTCACGATTTTAAAGTCAAACATACAAATATCTTAATTTTCTTAAAGAAAATAATCCATTTTATGCAAATGAATACAATTTTTGATATTATATATGAAATAGGAAGAACGCCACCTTCACTACCTACAGTTATTCTGGTTAAAATGGACAATTCTAGGGTCAAATTACATCTATATCGAGTGTTCGTACTCTTTAAGAACTTCATTTTGATAGTACATTCTCCTTTGACAGATACAAAAAATTAGGACAACATGCACGTTTACAGCCAAGATTAATGGAAGAATTTATTATAAATTATGAATTTATTAAAATTATGAATTTATTAAAATTATGAATTTATTAAAATTATGAATTAATTATAAATATAATTTTATAAATAATAAACATTTATAAAACACTTTATATCTATAAAGCAATAACAATTTATAAAATTTAAATTGTAAAGTATAAGGCCTAAGGTTTAGAGCTCCAGCCCGCAACCGACGCCATTTTCTAGTAATAATTCAAATTTACACAATCTTAATCTACCTGATAGTTTAATATATAGGAGATCAAACACATCTTGATAATCTGTATTTTATGATATGATAAATATAGTCAAATGTTTAGCATATAATTATTATTAAAGGTTTCAAAGTTTTAAAATGGATATGAAACACGAAAAATTTTAAGATTTAACTAATAAATTAAATTGATTTAGATAACTTTTAAGCAAACAATAAATCTAATAATGTACGATCGTAGTTAAACAAAATTTTGCACAACATAATAAATCAATTTGCACAACCCCAAAACTTTAGATTATCTATTTACCGATTATATGTGTATTGTTAATAGATCGTACAAAATCTCCAAAATGCGAGTTTTGTGTTTGATACTTATAAACACTACTAATTCTAAAATAAATATTTAATAAACAACTTTTAAGAATTACTACCATTAGTGTTTCATCTTAATTATTTGTTACGGGTCAAATGATAAAAATGTAGAATAATTGGATAATATTTCAAAGAAACTAATTTGTAAAGACTAAATTGCCTAAATAATACGTACCGTATGTATGTATGTACGCGTCTTTTTGTAAACTTTAGGTTCACTTGAACCTGGCCAAGTTCATGTTTTTTTTTTTTTGTCTAGCAATAGGAATATATAACCATTTTAAAATAGTACCAGAGTTTAGAATCAATTTCATTCTCATACTTGTTTGATAGAACCAATTAAATCCGACTTTAGCATATGAATAATAAAGCTGATTCCAAAATCTACATAGTTAATAAGTCTACTAAACAACTAATTATATAATTAGTGTATATTATTATCGTGGACTTTTTATTTGAATTTTTTGACATATACCCTTATATATTATGTTCGATAAAGTAAAATTCTTTTTATCGAAATTATTTATTGTATTAAGAACTATCTATATTTTGTTAAGTCTTAAAAACCGATTATAATTAAATCAACACTAATTTAACTTTAACGCTAATATACAGTATATATACGTAATAGTGATATATATATATTTGTCTACACATATCGATATATATATATATATATCGATAATATAAACATTTATATCAGTGACTAAAAGTTCGATTTACCCTTTGATCTTCATTTTGCTGGACTCAGCCCTTGAAGATTATAACTAAATTGCGAAGTCTTTCTGGTCATTTGGGTAATAGCGTTGCATATTCTCAATTAGTGACTAAGCCAAGTAAGATAAAACTTTAAACCAGATTTACAGATAGCACCCATATAATCTGTCACAATAACTACAGAGAAACCTCTCCAGGTGCAACTCTCAAAATGCACAACCTCAATTTCTAGCCCTTATTTCTCTCAATGCATTTTGTTAAAAGTTTGGTTCATATGTAGTGCATTTAAGCATTACATATAGAACTTCTAGTTATATCAGGCTGTGACTACCAGACCACTACCAGACCGATTCAATTATCAACCTTTCATTATTTTTAAAATCAACACTCATTAAATTAACCAATAAACTTGTAATTTTGGTTTTTTATGTTGCATTGAGATGCGTTTTTTTTTCTATATCCCACCCCCCTCTTATGAGTCATCATCATGTTAAACAAAAAATCGAGTTGATCTAACTGGTTTATTTGGTCATAAGATCAGCTTAAGGAATCTAAAATCAGTTCGAACTTTCTCAGAATTCGATCTTGACCAAATAGGTATTAAGGCTGTACCAGCATCAGCATGGCTGATAGCATATTTTATCCATAATTTTTATACTCTGCAATGTCGTAATTTCTACAGAATAAAAATACAATATATTGATTCTGATACGTACGTACCTACGTACGTATGTATATTATTTGATATTTAGAGGACATAAGGCTATTTGATTACTAAATAAGTTTTTGAACAACTGTTTTATTAGTAAATTATATGCGGTAGTTATTTAAAAATTATATAACATAGTACAAATCTTAAACGTACCTTATTAATTGTAATATAACACGAGTTTCATATACATTAATCAAATTTTAAACCTTATTTTGCTCTGCGCTTAAATCTTTAGACACTAGTAAAAACATTGAATCAAATGCAGTATAATAATAAACACCAAAGGCAATTTCAGGTATACATGGGTGCCTAAATTTTTTTTTTTTTTGACAAACATACTTTCGGCAAATATTTCGGCATTGCTAAATTTTTTATATGAAACCTCTGAAATAACTATATTATATGATGTATTTTAATGAAAAGAGTTCAAAAAATTTCGGCAATAATTTCAGCAAATATGAAAATTAATTTCGGCACTATATAAGACTAATTTTCGACTGCCTAAATGCCGTAATTACTTTTTTATTAAGATGGGCAATGTATAATTTCAGGGTCAAACGTTATAAATTTTGTCAAGATAATTGAAATTTATGTTTGCATATATAATAAAGATTTTTGCGTGTTGTTGCATCAACTAATATTTAATTTGTTCTATAATTCAAGTTGCCTAATCGAATTTTACACTTTTACCTAGTTCTTGTTTGTTCCCATTTTATAAGAATAAATAATTATTCCCCTTTGAGACTAAATTATTAAAAGAATAAATTAAATATTTGTTTCGTAAAGTTAGAGATATTTTCCAGCATTAAAACGATATTATAATTGTCTCTATAATTTATTTGATCATACTTAAGCGATTATATAAAATTTTTACCGTTACACTTTTAGAAAATTTGATTATCAATCACTTATTAGATTTACTATTTTTGACAGGGAAATGAAAAATGTGAAACAAATAAATACGTATTTGATTTTTCATTTGTTTTACGAATCTGTTGCACGATATAAATTACTAATTATAAAGTTTCATTCTATTAATAATTTTCTTTACCACTGTGATGTTGAAAGTTGAAAAAAAGAGATTTGAATAATGCAGACGTTAACTGATTGCTCAGCACATAGCTGGGTTCAGAAACTACATGATTGCAAGAAAGTAACTATAATAAAAAATGAAAATCTCAAAATTCTATCGAACTATTCTCAAACGGAGATGGAGAGGACTCTTGATGATAAAAGGGTAACATTAAGTCCTTTAACAAATGTTAAGTACGATAGTACAGATGTTGAAAGATTAAAAACTGAGGTATATATTCCCAAAAATAAATAAATAAATAAATAAATATCGTGGCTGAAGCTGGAAATTTTAATTATTTTAATATGAAAATTTCAAAATTTTTTGGGCCTTTTGTTTAGGAGTTTGTTTTATACGGTTAGGTTAGGTTTATAGGGTTAGTTTTAATAATAAAAGATTTTGATAGTGCTTATATTTTTAAATAAAGGTCCCTAATTTCCAGCTTCAGCCATTTCTAGCTTCAGCCGTGACAATAAATAAAATAAAAAATAGGTGAAAAATTAACATTACTATTAACTAACAAAAATAAAATCAACCATATATTTATTAAAGCTTACATCATTTGAGCACGAAAATATTCTCAGAGTTTTCGGCCTTACATACGGTGAGTGTATCAATTAAAGAAATGCAAAGAATAACTGAATTAATCATAAACAAATATTACGATATAGAAAATATGAATTACTATATAATCCGTGAGCATGCAAATAATGGAAACATGCGCGACTTTCTTAGAAACAAACACTCATCGAATTATCCACTCTCGTGGGAAGAAAAACAATCATTGACGTACCAAGTGACCAAAGGCCTAAATTTTCTTCATGATAACGGAATTATTCATCCGGAACTGGTAAATAATATTTATTTGTTATCTACGAATATCCAATACTGAAATTTCACAAAAATTTGGTTCATTCGAATTTGCTTACTCGTAGGAGAATTTTCCATATGTGTTATAATATTAAGATAATGTTAGTATTAGAGTTTTTAGTGACTGATGACGTAATAACTATATACGTAACAAAATTATGTAAACAGACAACCTATAGCACAAATTTTTTTTTACATCATGATTGATTGGGATCGGTCATTTTCGTGTATGGAAAATTCTCTTACGTCCTATCTATAATAATTGTAAATTGTCGGAATGATGGAAATTTCGCGATAAATGTCATTTTCTGATTTATGTTTAATGGTTTTTTTTTATTATTGTTATAACGATATGGCTATTATAATGTGAAATTTCTGTATTACGTACATGTATAAGGGCTTAAATTTCGATCCATATTTGTATACTTCCGAAATTAAGTCACATAATAAATACTATTTATTCCCCAGCGAAGCGGGAATAATGAAATATTTCCCCGGATTTTTCCGACTCCGATAGGAGCCGAAAAGAAAAAATCCGGGTAAATAATTAATACGGAATGCAAAGATTTTTATTTGGAAGTATATTGCACTACTATATATCAGATATCGATATGATTAAAGCGTTATAACTATACAGCAATATTATGGTTTCTGATTTATGTTTTTTTTTATAATTTTTAGCATCCAAAGAATATATTGATGCATAATTTAACTCCAAAAATTACCAATATCGGAATATCTAAATTTCATACCTCTAATGGTCTTCCGTTTACTCCATACAGTCCTCCTGAATATTTAAACAAGTACAATACAATTGATAAAACAAAATTAAATATTTATAGCCTTGGTGTTTTAATGTGGGAGATATCTAATAATGGTATTGAACCGTTTTATAAGAAATATGATGGTATAAAATTAGCAGTTGAAATAGTTAATTGCGCTAGAGAAATACCTATAAAAGGAACTCCTCTTAAATATATTGAAATTTATAAAAAATGCTGGGACATAAATTCAGGTTTGTCATTAAACCATTTTTTTTCATTTTATTTATAAATTTTATTCTAAACACTATTCATAATAATTGAATGAATGTAGATGAAAGACCAAGTTGTTCTGAAATCCTTGAAGAATTAAAAAATATTTCCTATGATCAAGTATATGATAATAGCAACGATGATGACATAGTCATGGATATTGATTTACCTATAAATACTAACGAAACTGTAATAATTAAAGATTGTTTTTTGGATTTTGATGAGCTTGAAAATCAAATGATGAAAAAAATAGAATTCATCAATCATTTTAGCTTAAATAAAGGCAGGAATTGTGATAAGAATGATTTTATTATTGGAAAGAAAAATATTTTAAATTACAATGGAAAATTAAACTTTATTAAAATTGATGATTTTAATCCAATTGTATATTTTGCAAAATCAAATTGGAAAATTTTAAATGATTTTGGCGTATTATCATGTTCGGATAGTGAATCCCCATTTTCTGATGTAGAAATTATGAGAATTAATATACCAATTGGTGTAATAGAGCAGAAGAATTGTGATTTGAATAAGAATTTTATTCAAGAAATTGAAGATGCACTTAATATCTTGGATATTAATGAAAAAAGAAAGAAATTAAGAGAGACATTTGATGAGTATGGTAACTATATTATTACAAAAGGTACTATTGGAGGTGCGATAATTATTGACTGTTCAAATATAAATGTTAAAAGCATGTCACGTTTACAAACGTACCTAAAATGGGGCATAGATTATGCAAAAGGAGAAATGCCTTCAATTTTTGAGGATGAATCACCTGATGGGTTTCCATCCTTCACGACTTCACCACAAAGATCTATGAAAACAGTTAAAGATCTATATTCTTGGTTAAAAGATCTACATGACAACAAAGATTTTGAACTAATATCATATGAAGACTATAAACCGTCCTATAACCTATTAAATGATAGCTTAAAAAAGCAGATAATTGAATGCTTTTCCTTGCAACCTATCAATAAAACCCCTCCGGTTTTAATTCCTCAACTTCCATCTGAAGTTGAGCAAAAAAGTTTTTCTGAATGGTTATCATTATTAAAACCCTCATTATTATTCTATGCATATGATTGGGTTAAGGAATTTTCTTTGCGATATAGTACACTTGTACAGAATTCAAAATTAACATTTAAATTTTTAAGAGAGCCTAAAATCACTCCAATAAATAAAATTAGTGTTTTATTTGCACAACCTCAAACTCAAAAAATGGCTTATTTATTAGAGAATAATATAACAATAAAAAATGTAGATGAGCTAAACCTTAATGAAACTTCTGATGATTATTTTTCGTTATTATACGATCATTTAGAAGATTCTCAGCATTCTAATAACCCTTCCTTAAGAAAAATTTGGTGTCAAATTAAATTTCCTGTAGCAAAAGTTTCCTTTGATTTATCAACTATCATATTGTCAGAATCATGTTTAGATGTAAATATAGTAAATGAAACTTTTGAAAATTTTCAACAATATCAGAATCTTTCTGAAATATTTAAAAATCATTATGGATATTTATTACCAAAAACTTTCATTATTGGTGGGATTTTATCAAAATCATATGAACAAGATTATAATTCTATAAATATTGTCAATTCACAACAAATTGATTTTGAAGAAAAATATTTTTGCTTTCAAGAAAAACTTGAAGATTTTCTGACTAATTTGAGTGAAAAATATAATATTGACACTTCATTATTTTTCAGTGATGATAAAGTTATTAAACAAAATCAAATTGGTTGCTGGTACACCTCTCTTAAAGATAACCCTGACAATTGGAGAATTATTTCTTTTGAAGATTGGAGTCAAATTTATAATGTTGATCTTAATGATAATAATTA
Source organism: Gigaspora rosea (assembly GCA_003550325.1). Taxonomy (NCBI): domain Eukaryota; kingdom Fungi; phylum Glomeromycota; class Glomeromycetes; order Diversisporales; family Gigasporaceae; genus Gigaspora; species Gigaspora rosea. The sequence goes on from QKWP01000274.1 coordinate 359,611, forward strand.
TCAGATTGTTTTTAATGGAGAGCATTCACTAATTCGGGATAATCAATCTGAATTAATGATTGAATTTCCAAGAACATTGACTAATAATAATTATCATATATATGGAAGTGTTATAAAGATGAATAAATATAAATCATGGGAGAGAGTTCAAGAAGCGATGGTTACATTTGATCATACCGATCAACATGGATGTGTTGCGCTCATTCATAAAAGTAATAATATAAGGTATGTCAAATTTATTTATTTTATTTTTTTTATTACTGATATAATAATTTAAATAATTATTTATTTTTGTTAAAAAGATTAAATAAGGATACAACAAAAGTATTGTGGTTTGTACTTGCTAAATCGGAAGAATATTACACGAATAATTACAAAGATATAAAAGTCACCTATGGAAAGATTGAAACCAGTGGTATTCCAACTAATGTAAATTTAAAGACTAAAGGAATTTATACAGATTCTATTCTTGTAATTTCATTTGTGCCTAAGCAACAGAAAGACATTTCACCTTACCATATTAAGATCGAACGATGGTCAAGCAATACTGTTGTATTAAAAGTAAAAAAGACTAATGAAAGCAATTCAGTGCAAAACTATCGTGAAAAAATGATACTTCATTGGTGCATGATTGACACGAATGGAAAAAATTTAGTAAATGTTGTTAATCAAGAAACACGTCCATGGAATTTGTATGGGAATATCTTTGATGAAAAATCAAGAAAAGCTGATATTGATCCAATATATTACGGGCCAATTGAATCATCCATAACACCGGAAAAGGCAAATGAATTATATTGTAAACTTAAAAATGAAAGTAGGAAACCTCTTATTGAAAATAAAGATGAGAAAAGTCCTACAGTGATAAAATTCACTGGATATATTAAAGCTGCTGAAATGAGTCATAAAGAAGTTAATGAGAATAATACTCAAGAAATATCAAAATATTATAAAGAATCTGCAGATTTCAAAGAAGAAAAACAAGAAGTTGAAAAGTATTTAAAATTCTCTACAAATAGTCAAAATAATGTTATTTTGGGCGGCCTTCTATATTCAGATGAAAATCTTGGATATGAACATAGAAACTTTGAAAATAGAAAATTTAAAAGAAGAAATATTGAAAATGGAAAGATGTGGTATATTCAAATAGCGATAAAAAAGTCGCTTGAAACTAAAGAACCCCCTGGAAAAAGGGATAGGTCACAAGAAATTGCGAGCAACAATGACTTTGCTCTCAAAATACCTTTCGTAATCCCACAACTTTTTCATAGCCTATCTCAGTTATCTGAAACTGAAATAAGCTATATTCACAAATCTCCCACTTCAAATAACGAAAATTTTGGTTACAACGGTTATAATCATATTCCATCTCTGAACTCTCTAGTAGATGAGATAAAAATCAACATTTTTAGATTTATACTATACCCAAAAAATTTATCATTAACATGTAAAAGTTGGAATAATATTACCAATGACTCGCAAGCTAGAGCTGAATGGATCCTTTACCAATTCGGACGTGCGCATTCTCTTTTTCATGCAGTTAGACTTGGCCCGAGCTTTATAAGCATTTCTGTTGTTCAATCCATACTTGCCAAGGGTGGTATATTCTCTCGTTATTTTACACAACGTCTATGCATGCATTTTGGTCGTTATGATCATCAACTAATAGAACTTAAGATAAAACATATGAGTCAAATTGACGCAGAACGAATCCAGCGACTTCAACAAAATACTAATGCTCCTTGGGGAAGTGACTTGCCTATTCCAGTTTTCACTTACTTTGTCACTGAAGCTTCAAAACGTTTTAATGAAGAAGGACTTGTTTTAAAAGGAAATGATTTAGAACTTTTTCATTTCTATTCTGCTGGACCTCATGTTATAACAAATGCTCAGAATATATTGATGAAAAATATTGATTCAATCAAAATATTGATCTTTCAATTCAAATTTATACCATTTCCTCCAAGGCTTGAAGTTAAGCAAACTAATTTGCCGGAAGAATACCCTCCAAAAGATGGTTATGAAAATAGTAGACAATTGAATGTAATTGCTCGAGCAATTTTGATTCACAAAGAATTAGTTAACATGTGGATTGATATAGGTTATTTTGATATATGTGAAGATGTGAATGATCTTGTTATGCAAGGAGCAATTTTGATTCTTTACCCTCCTATGCCCACTAATGACTGGGTTCGCCCAGATGTAAAAAAAGTTACTGAACGTCTCTCTGAATTTATTGAGATTGGATTTAAACTGCCTTATGCTCTTATATGTGATATTTTTCAATTATTTGAACACAGATTAGATAATGTTGGAGAAATTTTACTTGCTTCATTTTTATCTCTCAAACAAGACTCTCACGAGTGTTTTTTTAAGAATTGTGTTATAGAGTTAATTAAACCAGAACGTAATCTCAAAAAAACCAACTTGTTAGACTTCTTATATCATAAAATGAATGAAAATCAAGAACAATTACTCCTAAATGCAATGAAATTTTATGGATTGGATAATCATCTTGTTGATTATGAAAAATTTGAAACGTACACTTCTTCCATAAGATTTCTTACTTTATCTTCTACTTATCATCATTGGGCTCTCATGACTTTTAAAGTCGGTTCGCCTATAACATCTCTTTGCTTTAATGACATTTTACAAACAAGAATCAGTATTGACATTAGGCGTCAAAATTCAAATATGACGCTTAATAGAACAACCCAAGAAGAAATTGAAATAGCATGTAACATTTACAACATTTATTGCAATACTGGAAATTTTTTCCTACCCATTTATATGGAATTGATTTGTCATGCATCAGAGATTGAAATACTTGGTCCATTATTTGAAGGATATTTACCTGAATTGTACAATCTTCCAATTACTTTTCAATTTCCATTACCAATATCTGAAGACGGAGACGTTATACAACCTTTACCATCAATTGTTGAAGGTTCAAATAATCCTTCAAGCCTTATTAATAAAAATGTAAGACAGACCTATTCTAAACAATTAATTCAAGAATGGTCTGTTGTATTAAATAAGATGAATCATGAGATCGATTTAAATGGAGTTGAATTCACTAGGAATTTTAAAGAGTATTTTAAAGTGTTTATAAATTTGCTTAACAAATGATAGGTTTAAACTTACTGTATATTTCATTTGTATTGTTATTATTGTCATCATTATCATCATTATTATTATCATTATCAATATTATTATTATTATTATTAAACTTCCTATAACCAATGCAATATACGTATTTCATATATATATTTATTCTTTTATTGTTGAGAAGATATTAAATAAAATTATATCTCATTTATAAAGTAGGAAATAAATGCAAATGTGTCTGATAGGTTAAAGAAAGAATCCAAAAAAATAGTATTATTGGCAATGCCATTAATTACAGAAACGTTTGGTTAAAATGATGTAGGAGATAAATGGAATCACCATCGTCATCTACGATGTATAGATATTAATTGCACCAACTTCTGTATAACAGTCATCGTAATTACTGAATTAGGGCATAAAGCAAAAAAAGTGTTGATGCTATAAAGTCTTAAACCGTAATGGCAATAAGTGCCTTAGTATTGTTATACCGTATTTCCATATTGCCCTATTAGATAAGTTAACTTTATTTTTGCTAAACGTTTTTAATAAAAATGATTAAATAAAAGTCCTATATAGATTGCAGAAAATAATTAAGAACTAATTATTGCTCTATAATTACATAATCTTTAAAAATTTTATTAAAGATAAAATACAGTAATTTTTATTAAATTTAATTTGGAGTTTAGCAAATATGGAGATAAATATTTCTCTTTTCTCTGTACAGTACTTTTTACAAATATATAAATATATGTGCAATTTAGCCCCAACTGCCACTCATAATTGAATACCAAGCATCTCATGTAGATAGATAAAAAACGAGGCTCAAATAATGATTGTTGAGAAAGGATAATAGATGAATCGGTATTAGAGATGCGATAGAAGCTGTTATAGTTTATCTGTAACTTATTACATATAAATTTTAACTAGTAACAGCTTAAGCCGCAATAGTTTCTAAAGAATCTCTAATCATATTATTGTATTTTACAATGAGATCGGGAAGCTCTTAATTAAATGACAGCCAGTGTTTTTATGAACTTACTAAATGTCAAAATTGAATTATTTACGTACGTTATATGGGTGATTCTTTTTATTGATTTGGTGATTTTAAAAATAAATGATAACAGATATTATCCGGTAGTTACTATTGATCATGTTACCCATATTAATACTATATCACGATATGTGAGGATGTGAATGATCTTGTAATGCAAGGCGTACTTCTCATTTTATCTCCTCCTAATTTTTCTGCAAAATGGGTTCAACTGGATACTTACATTGTAAGTGAACGTCTCCAGGAATTAATAATCCTTGGCTATCAATTAAGCTTTGTAGCTATTTGTGACATTTTTATGCTATTCAAGAGACGCCTTAAAAATATTGGAGCAATCTTATTAGAAGCGTTTATAATGATTAAAAAAGTATCTCAAACTAGATTTTTAGAAGAATGTTTAATAGGGATGTTAAAAGCTTCACGAAATTTAAATGATCCTGATTTATGGGAGTTTTTATATGCGCATCTACAAAATCCAGAGATTTCATTTTACAAGGTATTCGATTATTACATGGAAAAGAGCAACAAATCAAATGGTTTAAATACTTCAGCAATATCATTAATGCTTTCTTCAAAATTTTATTACTGGATTCTAATGAGATTTGGTTCTAATTCTAGTTTAACAACATAATGTTTCGACAGAATTTTCGATACATTTGTTAGTTTAATATAAATCAAGCAATCTATATTTTACATAACAATATGTCTTCAATAGAAATTTGATTCTTGAAATGAAGTTCATCCCATTCACTCCTAGGCCAAAATTCAAACAAATAGATGGAACTATAATTATGCTTCAACAATCCACCTGAAATGTACCCACCAAAGGATGGTTATGAAAATAATAGGTAGCTTAATGTGATCGCTCGTGCAATTTTAATATCAGATGATTTTGTCAAACTTTGGAACAGATAGGTTATTAAGAAATTTGTGAGGATGTGAATGACCTTGTAATGCAAAGCGCACTTCTTAATCTATTTCCTCCTAATCCTTCTGCAAAATGGGCTTAACTGAATACTTACATTGTAAATGAACGTCTCTAGGAATTATTAAGTCTTGGCTTTCAATTAAGCTTTGTAGTTATTTGTAATTTTTTTATGCTTTTCGAGAGACACCATAAAAGTATTAGAGAAATCTTATTAGAAGCGTTTATAATTATTAAAAAAGTGTCTCGGACTAGATTTTTGAAAAATGTTTAATAGAGAATCAAAAACTTCACGAAATTTAAATGATCCTGATTTATGGGAATTTTATATGCTCATCTACAAATCCAGAAAATTCATTTAACGATATTCGAACAAATAGCATAGGAGAAACTCGTATACGATAGATTCCGAAATAATTGTTATACAAACTATTTATATGGGCAGTTCGAGCTTAACGACACAATGTCTCGAGTATATTTTGGCACATTCATTAGTTTAGATCTATAAATTTTAACAAAACCCTGACAATGAAATATACATGTGATATATTTTTGAATATTGTAATGTTACCAATTTTTTCTCCAAACAATAATTTATGAACTTTACGACACAGTAAAATTATTATAAACTACTTTTTATCATTTATTTACAGTTCAATATTTTACTTTATAATTACAAAATAATTAAAATGATGCTTTACATTTTTAAAATACAATTTCTTAAAATTCTAAAAAACCGAAATTCATAAAAATCAATTTCTTTTAAAAGAGATTTATAATTTACAAAGTTATATAAATAGCTTATAAATAATAATTCTTAAAAAAATAAACTTCTAATTTTAGAACACGAATCTTAAAATCTTGGTCTAAAAAAAGTTTTTACGGGTACATTGTATTATGGGATATGTTAAATCTGCAGGATCATCTTCAAAAGCATAAATTTTCAATAAATTCAACTGATATTTCTACTGATAACCTAGCAAGCTCAGTTAAGATTTTTTCTAACGTTGGACGTTTATCGGGATCAGAGGACCAGCAGCTTTTATAAAGTTCAGAATATTCTGTAGGATCACTTTCTCTCTTTCGTTGTTAATGATTTTCAAAATCACGGCAACACTAGGCAAATTATTAAATGAGAAGTGCCACTTGTAAACTCCCAAAGTAATACACCTAAGCTATAAATGTCTGATTTCTCATTACGCTTGGCTTTCCCAGGCTTAAAAAAACATTGTGGCTCAATGTAGGCTGGCATTCCTAAAATAGTTGAAGTCGTAGATGCATCATTTACATGCTTTGATATACCGAAAATCTGCGATTAAGATTTTATCTTCATTTATTAAAATATTTTTGGAGTTCTAGAAAATTTAATTATTAGAATTTTATAATCAAATAATAAAATAACATACAATAAAACAATAAACCGATGCATACCAGGTCACGATGAATTATCCCTTTTTTATGTAAATATTTCAATCCAAGAGTTAACTCATTTGCACATTTAATAAGTTTTTTTCCATTCAAATTTAAATCTATTTTGTTGCCATTTTTTTTGAAAGTACTCCCTTAGATTTCCACCATCTGCAAATTGTAATATTAACATTATATTACTTGTTCGTGGGTCTAAAATGAATTATTACGGTTAATGATGTTTCAATAAATTTATATATAGTTGAGCCTTGATTTAGTCATTCACAATGTTTGCAATTACACTTATTTAAAGGCATTTTACTTATAATTTTTATAAATTATAAGAAACCAACTTAAATATGAGTGCTGCGCAGGGAAAAACTATGCAAAGTATTTATCACTATGGCGAACTTAACCCTTGGAGAATTTTAATGTGTTGTCATAACTATGTGATACATAATATAACACTGATTGTATGTTTTATTAATACGTAATATTGCAGGTTAGTGTTAAGTTCACCATAGTGATAAGGTCAAATATTTACATCCATACAGAATCAATTACTTTATCATGTCGATTTGATATCAGCCAAGTGAAATGAATTCGACCGTATATTAATCAAAATTTCAATATCAAATACACATTAAATACCTTTGTAGATCCATAAAATTTAATAATATTAGGATGGTCAATTTCAAGAAGATGCTTAAGCTGTACATATTATATAATTTAGCTCATAGATAAAAATCAAAGTTAATAAAATTAATAGAAATTACCTCGCATATTAGTAGTTTAAAAGCCTTAACATCTAAATGTAAATTATTATTTAAACATTTCAATGCATATTTCTTTTCTTGAAAATTGTTGAATACACGAATGCGAAACCACCTCTTCCTATGGGTCGAATATCACTTAAATTGTGAGTAATCATACCTTTTTATGCTATAGTCTTTTAAAATCATTTCCAACTTTTCTGAATATTGGAGCACTGATGTTTAAATTATCACAAATTAATATGCTTACATGAGTAAGAAAGCATCATTATTTTCATTTGATGGTTGCTTACTCGGATCCATTTTATTAGTATTCGAGAATTGAGCCTTTTTTTATGCTTTCTCTGTTTAAATAGATTGCAAAGTTTTCGATAGATAAACCGAAAGGCGATGATTTTGATGCCGTGTTTGAACTTTTTGGTTGACGGGATCGTGGCTGTTGTTGCATACAGAAGATTCGATGCTTTCTTTTGCTATAAATTCATAAGTAGCTAAACTAATAAACCATTGCACAGGAAAAAGAAAAATTATATATTGTGATTTTCATGGGGCAAACGATTAAATTAATATTTATGAATGAATAAGTTGCTAGTTTCTTCTAATTCAACTTTAATAGAAGTCAAATGCATAAAGTAAAATCAGATTTGTTTACGACTATGTAAAGCATAAAAAAAAAAAAAAAAAGTCCACCAGAAAAAAAGGTCACCACTTCCAGTTCTAGTTTTCCAGTTTCTGGGATATCATTTTCTACAAGCATGGGCTATCGTTTTTACTGATTATTGCGGCAATTATTAAGATAATAGAGATAATGGGCCTACCAAATAAATCATACCGATAAAATACATATACAATCGTAACACAACTTTCGACATTGAACAAGATTTCAAAATTTGGAAATTTTTTTACAAGAGGGATAATAAGCCACCAAATCAGGTCAATATCAAATGTCATTTTTTTCATATGTCGATACAAATTCACGATAAAACTGATCTTGAAATTATCTGTATAATCTTTGTCTCTGAAAAATCTACTTTATTTATTTCTATATATATCTTTGTCACCGAAAAATCTATTTTATTTATTCTATATATAAATAATAAAAATGTTGTTTAAGGCGCGTGAACAGCATGAAGCGCCCTTGCAACGTAAATATGCATGTTACTTCGAAGGTATCTTAAACCTTTTTTAGGATATATTTTATGGGTTTTCCATTAAGAAATGCTAGTGAAACATATAATACCAATAGTGTTGGAGTTGACGTGTTACATAAATTTCTTTGTAATCAAAAGTAACCAATCACAGAATTAATAATGCAATGTAATAGGGATGTTACGGTCCGTCCTGGTCTGGTCTCGGTTCAAAAGACCGGGTCCGAGCAGCGGACCACAAACCGGACCAAATTCATAAACCGGACCATGGACCGGTCCTATTTTCGTCCGGTTCAAGGACCGGTCTACCTGCAGCCAATAGGATTGGAGAATTTTGACTATTGTAACACACGAATTGAGATGAACTATATTATTATACAGTACAGCAGTATAATGAATTTTTTTTATATAAATAAAAATGTAAAAGTATAATTACTTGTAATAAAAAGATAATCGTAAAGCAGAAATGGATATAGAAATTATCCTGGAACCAGTAAAGTTTTTAACCTTAATTCAGTTTTTAGCAATTAATTCCAATAAATCTGAAGAATGTGCTTGCAATATTATTTTAGAACAAGTTTGATTTAGCCTCAATCGCATAGTTATGTATTTAAAGTAATGCATAAAATATATATTACGGACGGGCCGATCCGGACTGGTCCCAATTTATGGACCGTGGACCGCTTAGACCGGTCCAAAAGACTGGTTCAGACCGCGGTCCTTGCCGGACCGTAACATCCCTACAATGTAATTTAACTTATATTGGGATCGCATCGGTTACCTTTTTTAAAAGAATCACAATCTTAAAGAAAATATGTATGGAATCATCTAGACAATTTTAAATTTACGTTCATTTACCGTTGATATCCTAAATAAGATATTTTAATGGAATCGTAGACCGATGATGTACGTAGTTGTGCTGGAATAAGCTACAGACAAAAAGAAGACTTGAGAGAAGTGGGTAAATATACCAAATTCGAGAAGAAAAAAACTGTGTAATATTATCGAAGACATCGAAATAGTTTAATAAAAGATGGACTGATTTAGGTAGTTCGGGTTAAAGAACACTAGCAATCTCCTTTATGAAACTGTTATGAACATTGTCAAAAATGTATGATACTTACCTATTTTATTGCCAAAGAAAGCTCGTGGTCTATTTAATTCAATAACAAACTAGTATTATTCAAATTATTACTTAATAACTGCTTTAAGGGCACTAAAAATAGTTTATTATTTGATTCACAGCATGTAAATGAGATTAAGTTAAACAAATAAACCATTATAGTGTTAAGGGGTAGTATCCTTATGATTAATAAATTATTTTTATTTTATTTTATTTTATTTTATTTTTTTTTGAAAATTTTAGGGATCGATTACTCAACAACTTCAAAAAATATTTTTTCAATTGACAAAAATTATTGCAGAAATTCATTGAGTCTCCACTTAATTCTGTATTGGCATGCAAAAGGATATTTCTAAATACGGTAGAACGCATGCATTTTTCGAAGCTGTGCGTCTAGGACCTGACTTCCTTGACGGTTCACGGCTCAGGAAATCATTGCAAAAAAAAAAAGAGTACTATCAAGATATTTATACAAAGAGTTTTAATGCATTTTGGAAATTATGATCAAAGACTTTTTGAGCTAAAAATAATCCACAATGTTGTCCCAATTGAGGTTGTATGTAATAGATCGTATCAGAAAAAATTAGACCTCACTGGGCAAGTGACTTACAATTATCGGCCCTTACCTATTTCCTGTAATTTGTACAAATGGGAACGATATGGCATCGGTTCATTTTTTGACAGGAGGATCCTAGACTATAGATCAAGCGATCGATATTACTTAAAAATATGTCTTCAAAAGTAAATTTGATTTTTGAAATGAAGTTCATTCCATTCCCTCCTAGACCAAAAGCCAAACAAAAATAATAGGCAGCTTAATGTGATCGCTCGCGCAATTTTAATCTCAAATTATTTAATCAAGCTTTGAAATAAGAAAGGGTATAATATTAAAAAATTTGTGAGGATGTGAATGGTCTTGCAATGCAAGGTGCACTTCTCATTCTTTCTCCTCCTAATCCTTCTGCAAAATGTGTTTAACCGAATACTTACATTGCAAGTGAACGTCTCCAGGAATTAATAGACCTTGGCTTTCAATTAAGCTTTGCAGTTATTTGTGACAGCTTTATGCTTTTCGAGAGACGCCTTAAAAATATTAGAGAAATCTTATTAGAAGCGTTGTAATGATTAAAAAAGTGTCTCGAACTAGATTTATAAAAGAATGTTTAATATAGATATTAAAAACTTAACAAAATTTAAATGATCCTGATTTATGGAAGTTTTATATGCAAATCTACAAAGTCCAGAGATTTCATTTAACAAGGTATTCGATTATTACACGGAAAATCAAATGACTTAAATACTTCAGCAATATCAATAATGTTTTCTTCAAAATTTTATTACTGGATTCTAGTTTAACAACACGATGTTTCGACAGAATTTTTGGGCACATTTGTTAGTTAATATAGATCAAGCGATCTATATTTTACATAACAATATGTCTTCAATAGAAAATTTGAAATGATGTTCATTCCATTCCCACCTATGCCAAGATTCAAACTCATAGATGGAACTACTAATAATGCTTCTACAAATCCACCTGAAAGAAGATGGTTATGAAAATAATAGGCAGCTTAATGTGATCGCTCGCAAAATTTTAATCTCAAATGATTTAGTCAATATTGCGAAATTTGTGAGGATGTGAATAATCTTATAATGCAAGATGCACTTCTTATTCTATTTCCTCCTAATCCTTCTGCAAAATGGGTTCAACAGAATACTTACATTGTAGGCGAACGTCTCCAGAAATTAATAAGCCTTGGCTTTTAATTAGCTATGTAGTTATTTGTGATATTTTTATGCTTTTCGAGGGACACCTTAAAAATATTAGAGAAATCTTATTAGAAGTGTATATTAAACAAGTATCTCGAACTAGATTATTGGAAGAATGTTTATTAGAGTTATTAAAACTTCACGAAATTTAAATGATCCTAATTTACAAGAGTTTTTATATGCACATCTACAAATTTCATTTAACAAGGTATTCGATTATTACACGGAATGAGCAACAAATAAATACAGTTTGACTCTCTATAGTCACACACCACATAGTCACACCTCTATATAAGCACCCAATATTGTGCAATGGACTTAAATATAGTAAAAAACCTGACTATAGTCTAGAGTTGTGACCCGAAACCCGAAACCTTTCCGAAACCTTCAAATTAGAATGTTAATAACTAATGTAAATTTACTATAAAGTAACCAAAACATTTCTGAAATGCAATCTAATTATCATGTACTTTATATCTTAAAGTCTAAAATTAAAATTCTAACACTTTGAGTATAGTATAGAGTTCAGAAAAGGTTTCGGGGTTTCGGAAAAGGTTTCGGGATTTTATATATAGTTTCGGGTTTCGTTGCCCAACTCTACTATAGTCACAAATCACTTATAATCATTATCACCAAAAAATTTTTAATCAATTTTATTAATAATTAGTCCTCATTATAGTCACCAATTATGGATTATAAAATCTGATTGTCCAATATACATATTCATGTTCAAATAAAAAAATTTTAATCGAATTTGATTAGGTGAATGCTGAGTAATCTTCGTTCAAAGTGTAGGCACTATAAAACGAAGCTGCGACTCATTTTTTTTCTAAAATTTTTAGTAAAATTTCTTAAACACCGATAAAATTGTTTTATTTTAATTTATAAACTCACAGAATTAAAATAAAAAATTTTCATCGAATTTGGATCGATAGTTATTGAGAAATCTTCGTTTAAAATTAAAAACAAAAAAGAAAATTTGGCTAGATTTTTTTTTTTTTATATGTATTCACCCGTTTTTTAAAACTTTTAGTAAAGATTTCTTAATAACTATCTATCAAAATTCGATGAATTTTTTTTTATTTAATTCTACAACTGTATAAGATTAAAATAAAAAAATTACCAAGGATCTTCAATATTTCTATCATTTGGATCAGGGACGATGAATTTCTGCATTTTACGGAATGCCGCAGAATCATGGAATCAGTGATAAACACGGAATACGTCAAAAATAGCACGGAATTGTCGCAGAAAGCAGGAATATGGCACGGAATATCACGGAATGTAGGATTTATAGGTCGGTCCGAAAAATCCCGGTGTAGAAAATAAACGAACCTAAAAAACGAGCGTGGTCGAGTCGAAATAATCCGAAAATAAAATAACGGATGCAGAATATTTGAATTTTTTATTATAACAAGCGTGGAATTGACTATTTATCACCGCAGAAAAACGTCCCTGATTTGGATTGGCTGTTTATATCCCATGACCTTTGTCATGATGTTCCACAACATTTTAGCCATAAAGTCCCTACGTACGTACGTAAAATTCTTTAATCCTTTTAAAATGATTGCATTACCTAACGAGTGTTTTTTAAAAATATTTAGTAACTTTTCAAATGATGGTGATTATAAAAGCCTATTCTCATGCCTTTTTGTAAACCGTCATTGGTGTAGAATTATTATACCTATACTATGGAGGCAACCAACGGTTCATTTTGACGATGGAAGACTTATAAGAATGTATCTTTTGGAATTAAACTCTGAAGAACAAGCTTCGCTAGTTCCTTTTAAAATTATTCTTCCAGTTGATCCAAAACCATTATTTGAGTACACCAGTTTTACTACTTCTGTTGGCTTTTGTTTGAACGATGGAGTCAAGAATTGGTTTATTGATGAAGGATATAGAACGGATGGATCCCATGATTTCGATGATGATTATGACGAACCTGTAAACGCCATTATTTGTTCTTTGATTGTAATGCTTTTACGAACAAGTAATAACCTCAAGCATTTAAGATTTAACGGATCCATTTGTAATAAAATGGTACTTGAAAGTCTTTTTAAAAACACCACTCTTATTTCGATAACTTTTATTGCTAATAACTACGATTTTGGGGCAGTAGAAGCATTAGTGAAGATCCTTAATAAGAACACTTCTCTGACTTCTCTAGATCTTTCTTATAATGCATTTGGTTCTAAGGGATGGAGGACATTTGCAGGAGCTCTTTGCAAGAACACAAACCTAATTTCTTTAAATTTCGATTATAATTTCCTAGATCTTGAAAGTGTAAAAGCATTGGCAGAAGCGCTTTGTATAAACTCTACTCTGATTTCTTTAACTATTGATGGTAGTGAAGTTAATTCCGAGAGCACGAAATCATTAGCAGAGGCTCTTTGTAAAAACGTTTCTTTAGCTACTTTAGATCTTAGCAATAACCCTATTGGTTCTGGAGGGATAAAAGCACTGACAGATGCTCTTTACATAAACACCACCCTAACTTCTTTAGTTCTTGCTAGTAATTTACTTTTTTCTTGGGGAGGAAAAGCAGTAGCAGAAGTACTTTGCAAAAATGCTACTTTGACTTCTTTGGATCTTTCCGATAATCAAATTGACTCTAAAGGAGGTAAAGCAATAGCGCAGTCTCTTTACAAAAATAATACTTTGACTTCTTTAAATCTTTCTTATAATTTACTCGATTCCGAAGGAGGGAGAGCAATAGCAAAGGCTCTTCATATAAATACTACCTTAACTTCTTTATCTATTTCTTGTAATCTACTTGGTTCAGAGGGTACAAAAGCATTAGCTGGGGCTTTATGCAAAAATGGTACTTTAGCTACTTTAGATCTTGGAAATAATCTAATCGGTTCTGAAGGGGTAGAAGCATTAGCGAAGGCTCTTCGCATAAACACTGCACTGACTTTTTTGGATCTTTCTTACAATCAACTTGATTTTAAAGGAGTAAAGACATTAGCAGAGGCTCTCTACAACAATAATAAATTAGTATTGAATCTTTATGATGATTAAATTAGTAATATTAAGGAAAATTTTCTTATATATATACTTAGTACAAATAAACGTGTATGACTTTAATAAATATTGTATCTTAGATACATTCTTGCATTTAATTACAATTGATTTCAGTTCAAATACAATATTGCAGTATTGGTTGGGTTTTATATATAAAAATTTAATACAAAAATAATTATATATTTTAGTAATAACTTAGGCCATACAAACTTAATTAATAAGCTGGTTCTCCGTGTCAAATTTTTGCAAAATTTTGAAAAAAACCTTTTTGACTATATTTATTGTCCGGGTAGTATTTTTTAGATATCTATAAATTAAAAACCGGGTTTCCGGGTCATTTTTCAAATTTTATGTTATGAGAACCACATTAACTTTGTATGATCTTATACAAGTGAATCTTGATATAAGAAAGTTGCTGGATCCAGTTAAAATCTTTCTTATATCAAGATTTTCTTATATCTAAAAGTTTTATTATAAAACTTTCTATTGGTACTCAACAAAATCTTTCTTATATCAAGAGTTTCTTATAAAACTTTCTTACATCGAGAGTCACTTGTATTAATTTAGATATATATTTTTACAAAATTTAAGATGCTTACGCGTTGTGTATATAACTAGTGTCATCGGATAGATCTCTAATGCATTTCGGATAAAGGGTAAGGATTGTGACGGCTGATGCTGATTTTGGCTGAAGCTGAATGTCACGTGAGATTTCGGGCCGGAAATTGCAGATCGCATCACGTGTTTATCATGCCGTACATACCATTCGGGCTACCGGCAATCCGATTTCAGGTGTAACGTAGCACGATCAGAAAATTCAAAACAAACGAAACAAACGATTCGCTTTGTCAAAAATCGCATATACCGGTAAGACCTTCTGCGCATTAGTAAAAAATTTTCCTTGCAAATTTTTATATGTATAGCGCCTTCTAACCTAGCCTATTAGCAATACCCTAACCCTATTCAAGCAAAACAAAATTTACTTCGAAATAGGTTTTTGATACTTGGTCGTGGTCCCAAACTAAGAAGAAATGCCGACTATCGAGCCCAAGCCAAGTAGTAATACCAATTCCCAAGCCAAGACTAAGTAGCAATGCCGTAATTTAAAAAAAAAGTTTGGTCGCGAATCCCCAAAAATTCATGAACATGTGACGCAAACAAAGATGAAATGAACGTAGCACAATTAAACAAACAAAACAAACGATCTGCATATTTGTAAGCACTAAATTTTTTTAGTGCACCAAAAAAACGCGTTTTTGAAGATAAGTTCAATTGTGATTTATTGCAATAAAGCTTATGCTAAAAACGCTAAAACCAGACCCTAACCCAAATTTTAACGTTGACCCTAACCTAACCCTATTTCATTTCCTCCGATTTTTCTTCAATTTCTTTCAAATTTTTTTTTTGGTTTTCGATCTCTCTTTCTCGGGTTGCTTTTTTTCGACTTTCTTCATTTCCCTTTTTTTTTTTTTAAATTCCTTCTTTTTTCAACCTCGTTTCGATTATCTTCTTCTCTTCTCTTTTTTTCTTCAGTTATCTTTTTTTTTGACTTCTTTCCGATTATCTTCTCTTTTCTTCCCTTCGTTCATTCTCTTTTTTTTTCGACTATTATTCTTTTTCTCCCTTTGATTATCTTATTCGATTTTTTTTTTGTTTTTTTTTTTATTTTATTTTTTTTATTTTTGATTCGATTTTTTTTTATTTTCGATTCGATTTTTTTTTTGTTTTTTTTTTATTTTATTTTTTTATTTTCGGGTCTTTTTTTTATTCGTTTTTCGAGTTTTTTTTTTTCTTTATTTAGATAACTTAAATTCTATTAACAGAAATTCGAACCTCCTTGCTATCTATTTCTACTATCGCTATGCGATCGTTGTTTGTCAATGCTTTGAACACATCCTGTTGTGAAAACGTTGGCTGTAGCATTCGTTTTCGAGTTTGTTGGTTCGTATCATGATCTGGTGCAATAGCAACCATGGACCCGGTTTCGATCATATTGTTTGGCGATTTTTTTTTATGAACACTACTTTTTTTACACATCTTATTACGAGATTTCTCTAATGATGCATTGAAGGATTGTTGAACTTGCAGTATACGTAAAATATGTTGGTCAACAATCTCAGCCGTGATATCAACATCTTCACAATCACCCTCCTCAGGAATATTCTGCAATTCGTCGGGGGTATCATAAACACAGCGCATTTTCCAACCAAACATTACCTCGTGTGGTGTATGACCATGTGCTTCGTGTGTAGAAGAGTTATACAATACAACAAAGGCATCAACAACATTAATCCAGTCCTTTCGTTGTAATTGACTATTCTTATCCCATAGCATTTTGGTAAAACCACGACCAACAGTCTGGTTAAGACGTTCAACCTGGCCTTGAGACTGCGGGTGACGGGGACGACCATGCCTAATAGTAATACCAAGAGTCCTACATATTTGAGTAAGAATTTGCGTGACAAACTCCTTGCCATTGTCACTTTGAAGAATAGTAGGAGGGCCCAGAATTTTAAAAACGTTCTCTACGAGATGAGTTGCAACGGTAATAGACTCCTTGTTTTTTAGGGAAACAGCTACAAGGAATTTTGAAAACATGCATATACATGCAAGTAATCATGCAAAACCATCATTCATCTCCACAAAATCACGAAAGTCCACAAGATCGATCTGAACATGTTCCCACAGTGCTTTAGAAACTACTGGTATCATATCGGTCTTTTCTTTAAGGTAAGTGCTCACCGCACAAGAGGAACATTTGTTGACGTATGCCTGGACTTCTTTCTGCGTAATTCCAATATGGTGTTCAGAAATTGCATCGAACGCTTTGTGATAGTTACGGTGATTGGCTTCATCATGAAAACGCTGTAATATCTGGGTGCATAATTCTTGGTCATACTTAGGGACCACACGGCGTCTTTCAACTGTAATGCCATTCTTTACAACAGCAGGAGTGTATAAGATTCTATTTTCGTCCAACACAAATTTCTTGCAGCGACAAATAAAATTTGGTTTGCCAGACTTTTTCAAAACATCTTTGGGTATCATTTTTGAGTAAAGATATTCTGCAATGACTTGGTATTCAGCTTCTGTTTCGGGGATTTTTGGTATTGCCAGCATGGGTAAGTATAGGAGTAAGGTAGTAGTAAGGTTCTTTTTTAAAAAAAAAAAAAAGTTATAAAAAAAAAAAAAAGTTG
>QKWP01000275.1:0-54636 GCA_003550325.1 Gigaspora rosea
CGTGAGAGTATTTTCGTTCTAATAGACTCTAGCTGAATTTATGTTCTTTGTCTTTTTTGTTAAGCTTGCTTGACTTGGTTGCTAATAGTGTTGACTTGAATATTAACAATTCTCTTCTTGTTCGGGTGTGGCCGTGAGGATCAGCAGAAAGAGTTGTTATTGTATAAGTATTAAAAAAAGTTATATAAAATTTTTAATATATATTTTTATTTATTTATTTTTTTACTATAATCAGTTTCATATTAGGGGAAAATTTTTTTTGAATTGTCATAGTTGCGTGAAGACTTATTAAGGCAGAACTTTTTTTTGAATTGTTATAGTTGTGCGAAGACTTGTTAGAGCAGAATTTTTTTTGAATTGTCATAGTTGTGCAAAGACTTATTAGGGCAGAATTTTTTTTATTGCATGAAAACATATTAAGATAGAATTTTTTTTTAAAATTGTCATAGTTGTGGTAAGACTTATTAGGGCAGAATTTTTTTTGAGTTGTGTGAAGACTTATTAGAACAGAAATTTCTCAATAAAAAAAGGCATTATTTATTGCATTTCGCTATCTATAGTATTCAATCGTTCTTAATTAATCAATTACTAGCTAGTTATGTTGAGAAAGCAGCTTGAAAATTTGAGAACACCTCTAATCTGATCGAATGTGCTTGTAATTTGCTAGTGGTCGAAATATTGTTCAATCAATTCCGATTAATCGAAATTAATTACTTTTTATAAATATGGGTTTTAAATTTTAGCCAAGCAGAATAATTATAAAAAAAAAAGGCTGATTCTAGATTTTTTTGACTGGAATGACTAAATACGACCTTTTTAGCCATTTAGATTATTTTATTAATCATAGTAATAGAGAAAACAACCTAAATCATAGAATATTTAATTTGTTGTGTCAAAGAAATATTTTATTTTTTTATAAAAACTTATAACTACCAAAGTAAAGTACTTATTCTCTAGATTTTTTCGGCTCTGATAAGAGCTGAAGAAAAAAAATTAAAGGAATAATTGGCTATTATTATTGGTATACTATCATTTGCTATTCTTTTTATTTTGTGTAATTTTGGTAGAGTATAGTATATGGGGGTAAGTCAGTAGAAAAGGTACAAATTTTTTCTAAATAAAAGTTTTCTTGACTTTAAGCTTAAATATCTTAACAACTAAATTTAATAAAATTTTTTTTATTTTAATTTTATATTATTTCAAGATTAAAATAAAAAATTTTTTAGCAAATTTGATTAAATAGTTGTCAAGATATTTTAATTTAAAAATTTAAAAAAATTTACTAAAAATGATTTGTCCCTTTTCTACTGACTCACCCCCATATGGTGCCTTTACCTATTTTTTTGTAGACTTACATGTATTTTTTAGCAATACAAGAATTGATTATTTCATCAATCTCCTGATCAGTAGGCAAGTATCACCATGGGCTTTAGTATTTGATTTTTCTTTTTCTAACACAAAGCTAATTTGTTATTATTTTTTTTTAAACAAATAAAACTTTCGCTTTAAATATTTAATATAACTTACCATCCATAACAAGTACTTTGTCCTTGGTTTCTACTTTTGACCGCCCATATGACATTTCACACCTTAATGCTACGTACATGTATATATACAGAATTTGTTGCAATCAAACCATATTATCAAATTGATGAGTATTTTTATATGTTTTATTGTTTTCAATAGTAAATCTAGAACATAAAAATTTTATAAATATTTTCATTAAGAACATTTCAAAAGGATAAAATGTCCTCAAATAAGAAAACATTTTCTAAATATTAATATTTTTAAAAAAACTCAAATGTTTATTGAAAACTATGAGAACATTGAATTTTAAACACTGGTTAGCACCTTATTGCCACAGTTTATATTTGATAGATATTTAGATTTTATAAAAACTTAATCAAAGATGTCTTGAACCTATCTGAGCAAATTTGATCAACTTTTTTTTTTTGAATTCTATAGCTTTTTACAATTAAAATAAAAAAAGTTGACTGAATTTGGCCAGATAGATTTCATGATATTTTTAATCAAACTTTGAAACCAATTTTTGCTATAATAAATATTTGAAATTTTATAATATTTTTGATTGAATATGTCTTGGCACTTATCTAACCAAATTCAATCAACTTTTTTTTTTGAATTCTATAACTTTTTATAATTAAATTAAAATAAAAAAGGTTAATTGAATTTAGTTAGGTGAGTGCCAAGATATTTTTAATTAATTGTATACAAAATTATAAAATTAATGATCAATATGGATATAGCAATACCAAAAAGGGAAATACCATTATTATTGCTCAATCAGCTGTCTTTATACAAAAAACTGAATGACTTTATTTACAAATCTGAAAAACATATGGGATAAGGGCTCACTACCCTTATTGGCTCTAATATACATAATCATATTTTACACCATAGCAACATGTATTTATCACAACAGCAAATGAAATAGACATCTATAATCCTTTCATATAGAGGGAAAACCGTCGAATCTTCTCATAGCTAAAAAGAGAATCGGTAATGTGTTCCTGCCAATATGAGCGAGGTTCATTCTCATGGTCCTTGCACTGCCACCTGCAGCCGTGGAGCCAATACAACAACTAGTCCTTGCACTGCCACTTGTAGCTGTAAAGCCAAATACAACAACAGGTCCTCGTACTGCCACTTGCAACCACAGATCCAACTACTTCTGGTCCTTGCACTGCTACTTGTAGCTGTGGAGGCAGGTACACAACAGGTCCTTGCACTGCTACTTGTAGCTGTGGAGCCAACTACCTCTGGTCCTTGCACTGATACTTGCAGCCATAGAGCCAACTACCTCTGGTCCTTGCACTGACACTTGTAGCTGTGGAGCCAGACATACATACTACAGGTCCTTGCATTGCTGTAAAACAAGTTACAAAATCTCATGACAATAATCAAAGAATAACTATAAAAGGATATATAACAAAACCTGTACATGATTAGTCATAAAGTCATCTGATCTTGTAATAATGATCGCCCTACCACTTTGTTGATAGGCTTTTTATTATACTGGTCCTTGCACTGCCACTTGTAGCTATGGGCCAAATACAACAACTGGTTCTTGCACTGCCACTTGCAGCTGTGGATCCAACTACCTCTGGTCCTTGCACTGCCACTTGCAGCTGTGAAGCCAGGTACAAAACAGGTTCTTGCACTGCTACTTGCAGCTGTGAAACCAAACAAAACAGCAGGTTCTTGCACTACTACTGCAACCATGGAGTCTGGCATAACAAAAACATCAGGTTCTTGCATTGTAATGCAGCCGTGGAGCCTAGTATATTAAAAACATCAGGCCTTGCACTGCTAACACAGCTGTGGAGCCTGGCATAACAAAAATATCAGGTCCTTGTACTGCTAACACAGCTGTGGAGCCTGGCATATCAAAAACATCAGGTCCTTGCACTGCTAATGCAGCCATGGAGCCTGGCATAACAACAGTTTCACTTGCTTGACTTCGGGTGGGTAAGAGAGAGTGATAGAGCCAGCCTCTACAAGGCGAGCGATAGCGAAGAAAAGATACCTCTTCTTCCTCAAAACAATCAGCCTTAAATATTCTTCTTATTGTTCCATACCATGTACTGATCTAACAATAAACATAACAATGTGAATTCCTAAAAATCATATGCTAATCCAACATTACCTGTAAATACAAAATGACAATAGTCAAAGAATAACCATAAAAGGATACATGAAAAACCTGTAATATGCCTAATCATAAAGTCATCTGATTTTGCAATAATGATTGCCCTGTCACTTCATTGACAGGCTTTTCAATTATATATCTTTATTTTATAATTATTAAAATAATTTTTAAATATTTATTTATTTAGAATCTTGAGACTAATATTAATTTAGACAAAAATATTGATACAGATTTAAAAAACAAAAACAAGCTTCAAATATATTTTTGCTTAAATTATCAAATGCAAAAAATAGTTTAAAAATTTGCAAAAAAATTATTGTGCAATTTATAATAAACCATGTTTAAATCAAGATGAAGTTAAAAAGAAATATGTTGAAATTACTTTCATGATACTTTTGATTAGGATATCTAAATTGTAAGTGGGCTTCCAGAAAATACGTAATATTTTGTTACTAATAAATTTCAAAATTTTACTTTACCCATCCACATCTGATACTCTATTAGCCAATCAAATTTTATATTTTTTAAAATTTATTTATATGTTTTAATTTATGTAATTGATAATAACTATTGCTCTACTGGACCAATTTAGATGATTTAACTACCAAAATATTCATCTTGCTGAGATGATTCTTACAAGCCCAAAATTATTAAAATCTAATCACAGGGTCCCAAGATTGTTCAACTTTTGTATAATTTTAAATAGTGATTTTTTAGAATCACTAAGTAAATTTCTTTAATATTTAATAACTTTTAATCCACTGGCCCATTTTGAATAATTTAACACCAAAATGTTTGTCTCAGTAAGACAATTCAAACAAGCCCAAAATCGCTAAATACTAATTTCAGGATTCCAAGACCAATAAAGATTTTATTGTTTGTCTAACAATACAAATCTTTTTCGATCTTGGAATCCTGTAATTAGAATTTAGTAATTTTGGGCTTGTTAAATCACTCATTGAGATGAACATTTTGGTAGTTAAATTATCCAAAATAGGCCAGTAGATCAAAAGTTATTCAATATTAAAGAAATTTACTTAGTGATTCTAAAAGAACACTATTAAAATTACACAAAAGTTGCACGATCTTGGGACCCTGTGATTAGATTTTAACAATTTTGGTCTTGTTAGAATCATCTCAGCAAGATGAACATTTTGGTAGTTAAATCATCTAAATTGGTTCTGTAGAACAATAGTTATTAATAATTTTATAATTTTATACTTTTGCTCAGAATTATAAAAATTTGACAAGAATTATAAGGGCCATGACAGATATTATGTAATATCCATTTACTATGAGGGTACCCCCCTCCCCCCACGTAAGACGATTCTGATTGGTTGATTTTAAAAAAATTTTTGAAGAGTGGCGAAATGTGGTGTTCTTCCATATAAAAGTTTTTCTTACTATGTTAATGATACATATCTACTAATTGAAAGTTGTAGAGCTCATCGAGACGCATCTAATGGTGGTTAGATCATCCAATTTGGCCTAGTGAACGGCGAGGTATCATCGAAAAACGATTGGCCGACTATATAAAATCCCATGACGCAGATTACATATAAAAATCACTATAGGCGAAATGTGGCGTGCTTCCATTTAAAAGTTTTTTCTTACTAAGTTAACGATACATATCCACTAATTGAAAGTTGTAGAGCTCGTCGAGACGCATCTAACGGTGGTTAGATCATCCAAATCGGCCCAGTGGATGGCGAGATATCGTTGAAAAACGATTGGCCGACTATATAAAATCCATGACGCAGATTACATATAAAAATCACTATGCGAAATGTGGCATGCTTCCATTTAAAACTTTTTTTCTTACTAAGTTAACGATACATCTCCACTAATTGAAAGTTGTAGAGCTCGTCAAGACGCATCTAACGGTGGTTAGATCATCCAAATCGGCCCAGTGGATGGCGAGATATCATCGAAAACGATTGACCGACTATATAAAATCTTTATGTAAACATTGTTTACATAGAGATTTTATATAGTCGGCCAATCGTTTTTCAATGATATCTCGCCATCCACTGGGCCGATTTGGATGATCTAACCCTTAGATGCATCTCAACGAGCTCTACAACTTTCAATTAGTGGACATGTATCGTTAACTTAGTAAGAAAAAAAAGTTTTAAATGGAAGCACGCCACATTTCGCCTATAGTGATTTTTATATGTAATCTGCGTCATGGGATTTTATATAGTCGGCCAATCGTTTTTCAATGATATCTCGCCATCCACTGGGCCGATTTGGATGATCTAACCACCGTTAGATGCGTCTCGATGAGCTCTACAACTTTCAATTAGTAGACATGCATCATTAACTTAGTAAAAAATAATTTTAGATGGAAGAACGCCACATTTCGCCACTCTCCAGTTGACAGGTGGATTATTAATTAATAAAATATAAAAATTTGGCATCATGCAAAATTTTACTAATGAAATATACCTTTGGCTACTAAATAAACTTTCTTAGCACTCAAAAATACATCATTTCAGTATATAACTATATTTTAAATAAGTTTAATTAGTGCTAAAAATTATAATATATAGTAATATATTATATTATATATATAATTATATATATTATATATGTGTAACATAAGACTTTGGCTTACCTCCCTCCCCCCTATGATTTTACGTAATATCTGTCACAGCCCTAATTATACCTGATATTTTTGGGACCCCACCCACCTACCAAAAATTATGTAATTTCTGGAAGCCCTCTAAGTATAAATTAGAAACAAAATATTATAAATTATAATTTATATATATATTATAATTAATTTTAAAGATATATATAGAATAAAGTAATAGTATGGCTAACAGAACCTCTACACATTTTTATTTTATATAAACTTTAATGAAAACAAAAGTATTATTACAATTGCAATCTAATTCTACACAGTTTAATTAATTCAACAATCTGATTTGATGCAATAACCTAATCCAATACAACAAACTAATTTGATACAACAATATACAGTAATTTAATCTAATTAATATAACAATCTAATCTACTGCAACAATTCAATTTAATGCAACAACAATTACCTAATTTAATACAACAAGCTAACTTTATACAATAAGCTAACTTAATGCAACAAGCTAATCTAATACAACAATTTAATTTACTCAATATTTACTCTTTTTAGTCAATATGGTATTATATTATTTTTATTCTATAATCCAGTTTCAACATATATTCTTTTTGAAACATCTATTCAAATTTCAATTAATAATTTTTTAAGATATGTAAATGAAAATAAAAATACTAAAGATTATTATTAGAAATTTGTACTAAAAATTTGATCAACAAAAAATTTTTGTACAATTACTTTCTAAATTACATTTATTCCAAATGCATTTAAATATTCAAGCAATTTATTATATAA
Source organism: Gigaspora rosea (assembly GCA_003550325.1). Taxonomy (NCBI): domain Eukaryota; kingdom Fungi; phylum Glomeromycota; class Glomeromycetes; order Diversisporales; family Gigasporaceae; genus Gigaspora; species Gigaspora rosea. The sequence goes on from QKWP01000275.1 coordinate 7,065, forward strand.
CAAATTTTGCATTATCAAATACTAAAACACTTTGTGCATATAGATATGAATTTATTTAAGAAAGCTAAAATAATTAAAAATTATTTTAAATAAACAAAATAATCTGTATATAATTATATTTTATACTACTTGAGAAATTATAAATTCTTTAAATCATTCTTTTGTACAGCTACCCTTCATAATATCAATAGCAATTATGCTATCTAACATTATAAGTGTATATTGTTTAGACAAAGAATTACTACTTTTTTTGACAGCTCTTGTATTAATATCAGAATAACTATATTCTTGGGAAATAGTTCCTTCATTATTAGATGATTTATCTAGAAAATTAATTGGTTACTTTTGTATTGAGAACCAATATGGGGCATAAATAGTGTGCTGCAAAAGATCCAGTTCTGGTCTGGGTCTGGTCTGGTCCATTGAATGCACTGAGTTAGCATGGCAGACATTTGTTTTAATTGGTCAAAAAATGTAAACAAGTAAACAATATGCATGATATAGATCATTATAATACCTGTGATTGCCCATGATAATTAACTAATTAAATTACATAATTTTTAATATTAGAAAATGAAACTTCGCATAAGGTTAGAAAACAGATAGATATACATAAAGCAGAATGTATATAATATTTATTATTAAATATGCAACTCATTAAAGAGTAATATGTGAATATTATAAATTATTAGTAAAATTATCTTTGTTTTTTATTTATTATCTTTTGAAAGAATAAAGTATTTGATTTTATTTCATTATCATGACCTTTTTTAGAGATACATGTCTTTTAGCCTATATAATTAATAAAACAATAATACTTATATACTGTATAAACTATCAACCTACTACCTAACCCAATGTTATTAAATAACAAAGTTCTTTAGGTTTAGATCTTAATACATAATGTTTCAATCTTTTTTTTTTGTTGGCCGTTTTTAGCATTTAAAACTTACATACAGTTAATAAGGCTAATACTATAATGAATAGTAAAATATTCGCTTCTAAGTGAACAGAATCAGATTGAGCCAAATCTAAATCAACAGAATAATATTAATTTTAAATAAATCAATAAAGCATAATTTTTCACCAATTTACATATTCTTTCTAAGTAACCCCGTTCAGCAGATTTTAGATACCACTCAAATGCCTTCTTCTCATCTTTCTTGATTCCGATTCTGTTTCCTCTTCTCAATTTCAAATTGGTAACAGCATTCTATATTGTGCATATTAACAGCATAATTAACTATTAATTTACGATGACAAAATATATAAGTTGAAATAAATAAATACCTTTAATCGCCTTTGGAATTAATTTCATTCTAATAATTTTGCTAGTATATATTTCATCAGGATGCTTTGGCAATGATTTAAATTGCTTTTTAATTTCATTATCGTCTGATAGGAGTTCCAGATGCAACCTTTGGTCACGATCCTTTACAAATTTCTACTGCAAGATTTAAATTAAATTCATGCCTATTAAAGGGTCTTTGACCAATCAACATTTCTATCATAATCATACCAAACCCATAAATATCTGCTTTTTGTGTAAATGGCTTATCGGCTAATAAAATTTCAAAAGCAACATAGGGCATAACTCTATAAATTTCACCAACAAAAACTTTCTCATCTACTTTTCTAGACAATTCGAGATCTGCGATATAGGATTGTGTATTTTTATTAGGCGTTGATTTTGCAAAATGTTACCATTATAAAAATCTGCATAGATATATCATAAATTATCATAAATTTATATAACTTATATACAGTATCTTTAAGTATTTGTAATTTGGTCTGGCATATAAAACTAATAAAATTTTTTTTTAAAAATTTATTAAAACTTCACTATCAGCATACAGTACTAAAAGATTATCAAGAATTTTTTGTTTTTACATCTTGGGTTATTCCATATATTTAGAGCTTGTACCCGTATAAGAGTTACCTGGGTAACCCGGTTAATACCTGTCAACTGGGTTATAGCTATCGTTAACCGGGTGACCTGGATTAATTATCCATAAGCGTAATAATCGTTAAAATGTGATGTACAGAGTACGTATGTATGAGTATGGCAGAACAGACAATCTAAATTTGGAAATGATGATCAGTAACTTAGCTCTACTTAAAAAAATTTTTTATACTATAAAGTGTCCTCGTGATTATTCTGAATTTACTAATCAAGCCGGCTCAAAAAAAGAATGATTATAGAATGCCCTATCTCATATTAAAAGTAATCAAAAATAATCTATATCTCTAAGTACTTAACTTAAAAGCGAATATTCTTACTATATACTGCTAGTAATAGCTATATTAATTATATTTAAGTTCTAAATGCCGAAAACGGGCAACTAAAAAAGAGGATTGAGACACTACATATAAATTTTGTAAGCTTTAAACTTAAAGAACTTTGTGTACACCGTTTAACATTCTATTCTAATAATGATAGGCTTGTACTAATATATTTTGCATATTCGAATATTATAAAGTTAAACTATTAGATTAGTAAGTATAACTTTGGGTTAAGTAGTAGGTCAATATTATGTTTAAGCATTATTGTTTTATTAATTATATGGGCTAAGGGTTATGGCGCATCTCTAATAAAGGTCGCAATGACTAAAAATTAGAATTTCTTTTCAAAATATAATAATTAAAGAATAAAGGATAGCTTCGCTAGAATTTATTCACATATTGACTCTTTAATGAAGTTCAGTTTATTAATAATAAATATTACGTATACCCATATAAGTGAACCGGGTCAAATGGGTTACCCGGGTTACCCAGATTATTTAAGATGACCCAGTTTATGACCCGGTAATAATGTTATAAACAGGTGAGTAACCCGGAATTCAAATTTTATAACGGGTACAACCTCTACATATATTGCGAGCTTAGTTTAATGTAATTTATATTCCATAGGACTTTTAAACTTAAAATTTAAACAATGAATTAGTTTAAAAAACTATTAGAAAAATTATCAAAACAATAAATTAACTTACTTCTTTTAAAAATCATTGTTTTTTTTTGAACTTGCCAACGTCTTGAGTGCAATGATGCTGGATGGTTTATGTGCTCTTTTGTAAATTTTCAACTTCTCGTATGCCATTCAACCAGGTTGCTGAATATACAGAACCAAATCTGCCTTTACCAATTTCTTTAACATAAGATAATTTATTAAATAGAATCCATTCAATCGCATCTTTATATTTTCAGGCTCTAAGTTGGAATGCTTTCATGCAATCATCAACATCTTTATTTCCAATTGTCCACTATGTTACTTTGTCTGGGTCACACCCTGACAATTAAACTTGTGTAAGCAATCTTTAAATAAGCTATAAATAAAAATAATAAAAATAAAAATCAATGTACTTTTCAATCCATTCATAAGATTTATCTTTTCTTCCACACCAAATCCATAATAACGAATAGCAGTTTTCGAATCCCTATGGTAAATGCTTTATACTTATTAATTTCGACTCCAATTCCTAAATAATAACAATAACTAACTTGATATATTCCTATATGTTTGCTGATTTTTGATAATATATAAATGCCTTGATTTTATTCTTTTCAACTCCTATTCTATATTCGTAACAATAGCCAAGACAATTGATTCCTTCAGTATGCCCATATAAGCAGATTTTTTGAACTGGGTGAATAATAATTGCGTGAAAAGGACAACACTTCTTAATTAACCAAAATAAAAAAATCTAAAAAAATGCCTTTTAGTATCATATATAAAGCAATTCCTGATGGTTATCCGATAATAGGTAAGCATATGGAATTTGTCACTAGAGAGATTGATATCGAAAACTTTCCACTCGTAGATAGAGAAATTCTTTTAAAAAATCAATATTTCTCATTAGATCCATATCAAGATTAATTTCGTGAAGATAAAACTTTCCTAATTCATATATATAGCTTTGTAGTTGTCTCCGGAAATTTTACCTAGCAGAATAGACTATTTTAACTTAAATAAACCTATTAAAAGTCAGGCAGAATAAATACTTAAATAAAAAGCATATTTTTAAGAATGTATTGACTATACCTTAAGTAAAAAAGCGACGAACTGTACAGTTTTATGTGATCCTCTTGAAAAAGAAAAACTGTATCTCTTGTGCATACTAACAGTTCCTTTTCTGTTAGAGTTATTTAACTTGCAGTCAAAATATATTATATAAACTTTCTTTAATTTATTGGAATATGAAAAATACTTGCCTTTGTAAATAGTAATTTGTTTTTTTTTCAAGAGAGGTGTAATTGATCGGTCTGTACCACAACTTCTAAAAATATTTGGATCCAAATGTTGTCGGTCGGTGAAGTACTACCACGGCTCTAGTTAAAGTTTGAAAGCAAAAAAAAGTTTTTACATATACAGTATAACGATTAATACCCAATTAACTCATTCATTACACACTGTATTACCATATTATTTGCTAAATTTGCCCTCTAAATAAAGTTTTTAGAATATTTGATTTATACTGATCTTTTTTCACAGGCGACGTACAAAGAGTTAAAGAGCACTATAATGTGGTTTAAAAAAATTTTTTTATGTAAACTACTGAGTTGCTAATTGACGATATAGTTTTTCATAGTAAGGGTTACTTTAAAAATTTTTTTATATTGTGTAACCTAGTGATCTTCAAGCCAATCAAATCGAATGTCTGCCATGCTCACTGAGTTCAGACTCTTGATTTATTAGAATCAATATGGGTTCAAACCTATGCAAAGTTTCGCTTGGGTAATTTCTAGTTCAGTTTTATTAGAATAATACTAATTGCTGATTGGCTGATTTTCACTTTATTACAACTAAGTGATATAAAATATGTCAACAAATTAATTATACAGTCAACTTGGATATAATGAACCTCATTATAATGAACTCAGGATATAATGAACTCAAAATTTTAAAATTTCTTAATAGTTCAGTATAAAAAAAGCTATGGTTTTTCTTAAGAAAATATAGTAATTTTTTGTAGTGAACTTTTTTTTTGCCCAGACTCGAGAGTTTAGTATAAAGAGAGTTGGCTGTATAACCTTTTAATATTATGTCGACAAATTAATTATATAACTTTTTAATATTATGTAACACCTATCACTTATTTGTGTAATATGTTATTATCTGTTATAAAAGTTTATTTTATATCTGGAATTTATAAAAGCAGCTATAATTGTGTTTTTTTTAGTGAGAGAATAGGGCTTAATCAACTATAGCATCTATAAATTTCATGGATCTGAACTGGACTCAGATCTAAGTATTATGAGTTCAGACCCTGACTTTAGATCCAAACTGATGTTTGGACTGGGTCCAGATCTTTAAAAATACACACCTGGTCTGAATCATGCAGAACACTAGCCATAAAAACACTGTGAAGTAATTTATTATATTATTTTGCTACTTTATACTAGAGATGGCAAATGTTTTAAAACATGTTTAAAATGTTTTAAACCATTTGATTTTTAAATAAAAAACAATAAAAACAATATTTATTTATGAACCAATCATAAAATAGAATTTTGATTATATGATATATATGCAGTATACTTAATAACTACAATTACAGTAGATCTCTCTAAAATGCACTCCTTATATTTGAATGCTTTCTTCAAATACATACTCAAATCCTGGCTCATGTATTTATGATCTTATAAATATACTTTTTTTTATTATTCTCTAAAAGTTTGTTGTTTAAATGCAGTTCTAAGTGCATCTATTAAAAAGGTTTAACTACTGTATATCTGGTATATAATAAAAAAATATAAAAAATGGTTTAAAACATGGTTTAAAACATGGTTTAAAATACAAAAAAATAAAAAAATGTTTTTGCCATCTCTATTTATGCAACTAAAATAAAATTAATAAAAGTTCTATTTAATTATAATTTAAGTTATACATATAATAAATACTTTTTTTGGTTATTCTGCAGTAAGCTAATGAACGGCATATAATAGAAATTGAGACATTTTTGCCACATCGAATTTCATTTGTTTAACAATTTCATCAAGATACATATCTGGATTTTCTTGAATAATGTTTCTTAAAATCTATTATAGTATATAATATAAATTAACTAATACTATACATATAATAAATATTTTACACCCACATTCATGTCCCTTCGATTAAAAGATTTATGCTGTCAAGGTATTTTTTTTCCATGGATTTGTTACAATTCCCCATTTTTTACATAATGGTAAAACTTTCTTTACCAAACCTTTACTAATATAAATAAGATTGGTAATTTGCGATATAATAATATAAAAAATGCTACGCTATTTCAAGTCATCACTATACGCAGGAGGCATATTGATATTTTTTAAATAAAATATAAACATAACGATTTTACGTGATACAAAAGAAAAACCTGAAAGCGAATATTAAATTTTCGTAATTATCACATATTAAATTTTATTCACTACGTAATTAATTTTGTTTTGATTAATTAAAATACTGATCATAAATACCAGTACATATTATATGTACATAATATATTTAAAATCTTTTAAGATTCTTCTAAGAATCGAAAAATCGACCGATTTCGGGTGATTTCACATGACATCAGGTCACACTTTTCTGCAAACCGCCGAACCCTACCAAACTATTGTGTCCAGTATTGGTGTTATCCGATCATGATTCGTAGGTATACGCCGTAACACACACATGAAAAAACAATTTATGATTATCTGAGTTTGCCGGATTAATATTATTCATTAACGTTTATAATCATTAAAAATTAAAGTAAAACTCAACTACAGGGGCTTTAATTCTTGACATTTCGATTTACTAATTCTTAACTGTAAATATACAGAATGTATAAAGTAGAACGAGTTCCAAAACTTAATATAGAATAATAGTTTTTTATTTTTTTTATTTCTAACGTAATAAATTAACTCGAATAATATTAATAAGAGACTTTATATCCGGTAAGCATTTCTCTATTAATATCAAAAAAGCTGTACAGTCTAATCTCTCTACAATCACACCTTTACAGTCACATCCTCTTCAAAAGCACACTAATTTTAGAAATTTTAGAACAAACTTATATAAAAACATAAGGAATTTGACTTTTATACAAGCGTAATTTTTATAAGCACAGAATTTCTTGGAAATAAGGACGTGACTGTAGCTGCATTTATATAGTTTAAAAAGGAAATAAATAACTACTGTAGAAACAAGATATAAATAAAAGTATTAACTCGAATCAGCATGCTTTTGAGCTAATATCTGCTGCAAGAATAGTCGTATAAAATTTGTATTATAAATTTATTTATGGTCAAAGTGCATTAAGATTATAATTTAATGTAAATACAAGTAATCATATTTTTCGAATTATGAAATTTATGTGATTCCTATGTACATTATTTTAAAAAAATTTATTCGACGATTTTATTTTTTTTATAATTTGGAATACTTCGTATTCTGTTACTGAAAATTTACCAGCTATATTTCTAATTGCTTTTCCATATGAACGTTTATAATTATAATCACATCCATTATCTACCTCAAAATCATAATACGTACAAAGTTCATCAAAACATGGGCCATATTTAGAATTACAATAAATTGCATATCTTGTATCTTTTACACGACTTAAAATAGAGGATTTTATAGTACCATTTTTCAAAGAAAAAATAAAGCTATTTCTGCACCTCACATAATTATTAATTGATTGATCCCAATTTATAGGATTATAACCACCGAGTATTTCATCAGTACCTTTAACTTTCATTATTACAATAGTATTGGCTTGCTTATCACATAAATTCCAAAATGATTCAGGAGTAAAACCATCTCTAGTACCACGAAGGAGTAATTTAAACTCATATGGATTATTTGATATTGAATACATTACAGTCTTCTTATCAACCCAAGCCGCAATCTCGGCTGCATGTGCTTCACTAATAATAGTTGAAAATGGTTCCATTATACTTGATGGTAATGTTGGTGTTAAAGTTATTCGAGGTGGAAGAATTATTGATGATATTTCTCGATTTGGATTTACAGCTCTTTTCATTATGTCACTCCAAAGGTTTTTATCTAATATTTGATGATACGGTTGTACACTATCAACAATATCATCCCCAGATATTTGAAAATAACGGATATGAGGTAAACAATTTTGTAATGTATTTTTTAATACTAGAAAGTTATCGCTAGACCAATTTTCCGGTCCACTTAATGATAAGTCCGGATTTTGTGCAATTCCCCATTTAATTATGTGATTCCAAACTTTTATTTCTTCCAATTGTAAATCATCTCGTTTAATAAGAGATACTAATAGTTTTTCTTGAAGCGATGTGAAGTCTTGAGAATCGAAAATCTTATTTGGATATTCTACTAAAAAATCATTACACCATTTTTGTAAATTATGAAATTGATTATTTTGAAAGCTTTTCTGATAAATCCGTGCAAAATATAAACGAAGCCAATTAGATTTTTCTTCGATCAAATGTGTCTCAAGAAATTTGGTTAATTCTTCTAAAAGAAACTCGTGAGCAACAAGCATGAGATCAAAAATGAATGAAGCGTCATGATTTTCCAGTAAAATCACCCCTCCGTAAATATATCTTGATTAAATATTAAATTAATAAATTAAAATTAGTTTTCTTACATATAAAAAATTTTATAAGAAATATTATATAACTCACTTAATAATGATCTCAAATTGTTTGATAGAAATATTTTTTAAATTAATTGTTTTAATATTATTTTCATCTTTACTAGTGTTTGCTAATTTATCTTGAAAATACAAAGATCTATATCTTAAAACATTTGAATGTGCTCGGAATATCTTTGAGTTTGGTGTTTCTCCTGCTTTAATTATTACGTTAAAATCTTCTTTATCATTAAGAAGCTCAAGATAATCTATCGAAAGTTTTTCTAGCTGCTTCGCTGTCATTTTTTTTTTTTTAAAGTTTGTTTTATAACCTGCAAACAAGTTAAATAATGATAATGGAAAATGGTTACACTACAGAAAATCTAAACATCATTGTTATACGAATATCCGTATTTACATTTGGGTCTAACGAGAGAAAACTTTATTAAATTTAGGAAATTTTGAATTAGTCAGGATGGCTTCCGTCATCTGACCAGATGCGTGGCGTAAATATATTGTAACAATAATTAGGCTGTTTAAGCAATCTTTGCATATGTTCCAATTGTAAGCCTGATCTAACTACATGATTCGATCACAAAGAATGAAATAAGTGAAGCGAAGGAAAATACAAAAATTAAGAAATGGGAATCAGCGATGCTATCATGAAGTAATGATTACGTACTTAGGAATGAACTAATTATTTGGCAGCATAATGTGTAATGATCTGCTAAAAATGAAGTAGCGGTAAGGCCACGCAAAATTAATTTTTCGTTTTGCATAACCCGCCGACCCAATTTTTCCAAAAAAAAAAGATTTTTTTTTAATTCCTATTGTGCCGATTATTCCATTTTTGTCATTTAATTTTTTTTCTCCGGTGTCATCCGATGATGTTCTTGATTTTCCGGAATTACCCGATAGGTCCGACCGGGAATTTTGAAACACCAAGTTATGCAAAACAAAAAAATTAACTTTGCGTGGCCTAATACCGACACTGATAAGATAACCAGCACTTTGGGTTGGGTATGTGTTACTGAACAATCTGATTGGCTGGAAAATTGATCAAATAGATCGGCTAAAATCATCATTTATAGGGGTAACCAAAAAGTCTATTATTTCATTTATTATTATTATTATTATTATTATATATATATATATATTTTATAATATGAATTTTACGATACGGATCTTCAGCAAGACAATCTGCGATACCATATACTGCTTTTATGCTAGAAATTCTTACATCATATAAAGAACACTCAAGAATTAATGCGCAAAACATGCTTTAGCTATTTTGCTATTAAATTATTATTTATTATCATTATTATTACAGTATTATTTTTATAAAGGAGGTTAGGATATTATGACAAAGTACAGCAGTATGTATTGTAACAAATAATGATATCTCATAATCCAGTGACCAGATTCAGATATTTTTGTATACAGTATTTCGATATTCTCACTGAGATAATTTGAACGGAGTAAAAGTCATAGAATGTTTTTCATCCGATTAGCTAATGCAAATCTGTTGCCCGGGTAACTTATTTATGCGGGCTTAAAGTACTTTTTAAAGACGTAGCATTTCGCTAACAAAAAAATCACTGCAAAAGTCATTTCACACCTTGGAAAAATGTTTATATCCGATGTGCAAAAATAATCAAAATAATTAGTGATCTAAGAGTTTAGAAGTTATAAATTTTGCACATTTATTTGATTTTGTTAATCAATAGATCAACATAAAGCCAAATCATATAAATGTCCTATCTGTGAGAGTAAAAGTTATCCATTAGATCACGAAATATCACAATTCATTGCAAAATCTACTTTTGTAATGTCCCAGTTTCCCAGACGGAGGTGTGACTTCTGCAGATCTGAGAAATCAAGAATTTTAAAGATTTCGGATAAAATATAGACGTTATTGATTGAAAATTATGGTCAATAGGGAATTAAAATCTCAGAAAATTTTCCTCTATCTTCATCATGAAATCACAGGGTTACACCTTTTTGCAAACCACTATAAGATAAATATATTTTAAAAAACCAGAAATTTAATAAATTTATTGCCATATAGCGCTGTATCCAGTACCCAGGTATTTTACAAAAAAAAACGAGATTAACTAACTAAATAATACCCCGGGATACTGTATGAAGTGAGGAATACTATACGAGGGGTGTATATTTAAGAGAATATTAATAATATGAGTTGATCATACATGTATAACAGAATCATTGATTGGCTACTTGATTAGTACCGGGATACTTTTTAAAAATGGTGGAATTTATAATTGAATAATACCCGGATATTATTCGAAAGGTTACTTCTTCAAGGGGTATGTTATGTAGCGATGTACGGTACCATTGGATTCGTCTTAATGTGATAATAAAAGGCATATAAGTTATCGTATTGTGATAAATAGATCGAGTGATATTACAAGTTCTTCATAATGGCGTAATATACCTTAATTTTGATCAATAATAATAAACTATTGACTATAATGCTAAACTTGTCATAATACCATATAATTGTTAAGAATTCAGCTATATACAGAACATCTACAGGATTAAGAGTTACGAAACTTATTATTGATTGAAATTAAGCAATTACTATGATTAGATTTTTATTCTAAAGAAATCGAATAATGTTAATAGAAATTGCATGTTAATGTCTCTATTAACATAAAGATGACTAAATTAATATATTTTAAAGGCATAAATAATTAGAAACAACGACAAAATGCAAAAGAATTTTAAGCTTGAACCAGAAAGAATTATTGTTGAGAATACTGTTGCTGTATAAATAAGTTCATGACAATGATAGTGGTAAGAATATTCGTATAAAATCTGTCTAGTAAATTTATTATTATAAATAAGATTTGTTGTAAATATAAGTGATCTTACTTTGTTGACTATGACATTCATGTTCGATTCCTATGTATGTATTTATTGTGGTTGCAAAATTCTATATCTCTCCAAAAAATTATCAAAAAAAAAAAAATCGATTTCCGATTTTTGATTTCTGATTTCCAATTTCTAATTCTAATTTCTGATTTTATTTATGACGCTTTGCAAAATGGTGTAACTTACAGCTGTTTTCAAAAAGGTGTGAACGATCAGGGATCACCATATCATGGGAAATTCACGATATTTCCCAAATTTCATACTTTTTTTTACTCTCGCTTCTAACAGAGAAAGATTCTCATCAATTTCCCAATAGAAATAGTTTTTATAGTTCAATAAAATAATACTATTCTAAATTAAAGGTAAATTTTAACAGGTGAATTAAGAAATTTTAATAAATTCCTAAAACGGTGGTCATCTTGAGTCTTGCAACATTTATACATGTTATGCAATAAATCAATTATTGATCAATTAAATATTATAGTGCTTTAACGCATCTCTTAAAGTAAAACTTTTAAGATTTAGAGTTACTGAATGAATTTTTTTTTTTATTGTATTCGATCTTGATAGTCAATTATTGCATAATGAACAAAGTGAAAACTTAAAAGAATATTTTAGAGTTACTTAATAATTATAATGCAATATTTTTTTCTCAAGCAAAAGAAACTTGATCTTCTGTCCAATTGGGCGTAAAAATTCGTGTATGCGTATATTTGACAGCTTCAGTTTGATGCCTCTATGAGTGGTTTTGTAATATCACATTTGAATTTTTGTGTTTGCAAATAAACTCCACAGTATAAACACTTTCGACAACTAAAGCAAGTACCTCTTTTGTATATAAGTTTTGTATCTAGTGCATCCGCCATCAATATTAATACGATTATAAAAATAATATACATTGCAATAATTTGTTTATATAGCGATAATGATAATGATTAGAAAAGGGTATCACGCACTTATCAGTACGAGGTGCTTAATTGCTACATGGTTAATAATATAAAAATTACAACGGACGCCAATAATTATCTAACCTAAAATATGTGTTGATTAAGCACTGACACCTTTTTGAAAACAGTTATAATTAAGATTTTGTGATGATATGGGAAAATTTTCTGAGATTTTAAATTCCCTTTCAATCAATAAAGTCTATATTTATTAGAATTCTTCAAGAATCGAAAAATATACGAGAATCGGCTGATTTCTCGTGGTTTATATGACATCTGATCTGTAGAGGACAAGCCTTTTTGCAAGTCGCCATAACTTTAGGTTTGATATTACATAATATTTAAAATTAGATTTATTTTATTATAAATATAATATCAAAGTCTATTCTAAAGCTTTTTAAAAAAAAATAAAATGAATAAGGGAACCACACCCTATTTTGGTGTTTCCATACTGTCACGGGGTAAACGTGACATTCCAATAACGGATGATCATTAATCCGTATACTGCGCCAGGTTTCATATGACAATTAATTAATAATACATCGTTGACAATCATGATCGACCATGCATATCGGCAGTTTACGACCGATCATGCATATAATGAAATCGTGCATAATCGATCAGGCGTGCTCGGGGCTCGGCGTACGGCGTAATGAATGAGAAACCTTTCAACCTCGAGTATAATACTCAAATTAATAACATCGTAGATAGGATGTCGTACGATTTTAGACTCGTAGTTTTGATAAACTTCTAAATTCTGAGATTAGTGATTCCCATAATTTTTTAAAGTATAAAAGAAGGTCGTTTTGACTCTTCTTCGAAAGTAATCTTCGGATTAGTAACAATATCAACCTAATAAAATATATATAAGTTCGAATTATCTAATACCCAAAATTCCCTTTTTCGTTATTAATCGTGTTAAATCACCAAGTCACGCCTCTGGCGAATTGCCTTTATACCACTTTTGCTTCAAATCTATAAGTTTCGTCCATTTCTCCCTGTAACAATACTCTTGTAAGTTATAAAATATTTTTATAGAATTATGACAATACTACGATATGTGTTCCAAATACTCAAAAGTTGTGTAATATATATAACACTTCATTTTTGTTATATTGTAACTATAATACATTTGGGAGTTACATATTAAAACAGCAATTTTTTGAAACATTATTTTATTTGATTTTCGAATAGATATCTATTCAATAAAAAAAGGTTGTCATAAATAATAAAAGTTAATTGCATAGTAAAAAGATCACAAAACGAACTTGAATTAAAAAGCTTTATATGAATATTATTTGTATATCGCCATTTAAATCAGATTTACGTACGTTGAAAAAGGTGTGGACTAGTGATACGGGCTGATGTCAAATTCTCGGGCCGACCCGGCTGCTAGAATTAATCGGCCCTGTCGACCAGGCCGATCATATTGTTATAAGATCTTTCAGTCAAACAAGAATGCAAAATAGGCTTATAATTTGATCTTCTCAATATGAAAATATATGAAAATAGTTAAAATTATGCCATAATACTTGTGCAATTTTTCGGTTACTAAAAATTACACTATGAGTATGCTTGAATAATGATAGTAGTTGATCTCAAAAAATCGACTTTAGTTAGTCGATATAATGATCAACACATCATAATCACTATGTCCAATTGGTTTCAATTTTTTTTGGGCATATGTCCATTTTCAATTGAACATATGTCCAAAAAAATTGAAACAAATTGGACATAGTGACATGCCATCCTAGGTAGGAATAGTGCATGTGATGCATATATATGGAGGATCTACTTTATCTGCAAAAAAGAAGTGGTTATAAGAGGGCCCGATGGGTCCTCTTATGGACGGTGATATACCGGGTTATTTTCTCATAGTTGGAAATCAAAGTGATAATATATGACGGTGGTTTACTAACTTATAATCGACAATCGGTGCTTTAATCAGCGAAAAGAACAACTTGAGAATGTTCTACGTGTGATTTAATTAATAAATATAGGTTAGGTTATCTGTTATACAATGAAATTCTATCAGGCGAAAAAAATTTAACTATATCCCAGCCGGGCTGACCTGCAGGATATGGGTCAAGGGCCGACCCGCCCGCCAGCCCGGCCGATGGGTCGAGGTCAGCCCGTATCACTAGTGTGGACTAATCGGGCAAGTCAAACTATGCATCTGACTAATCTAACTAACTAAAAATACTATCTACTAAGCGTTCAAGACTTCAGAGAGAGGCGTGGAAAGATTTGGTCCGAGTCTCAAGGTTCGGAAAGTCTTGGTACAGCGAAATTAGGGGCTAAGATAATTATCTCGGTTTAATTCTTCTCACTGTTCTTGTATTGGAGAATTTATTTACTACTAATTCTCTAAGTCTATTTCAGCATCGGCCTATGGGATTCGAATGTCGAATTTCAATTAGGGGTTTCTTTTACAGGTTCACGTGATTATGCGGTTCCACGGGTCCTCGGGATTTTGGGTAAGTTCGATTACTGCGTCGATCGGGATTTCAATAAATACCGACGTCACGGGATCGTAAATCAATCATAATAAGAATCACGGGGAGATCGTGGATATTGTTCGTAATACCCTGCCTTACTATTTGTTGTTCATGCCTACCTTCATTATAATTTCCCACGAGATCATATCATGACCGGTAATCTTCCCATGGAAGATTACTGGTCACAAATAATCACGTGAAAATTATAATGAAGGTAGGCATGAACAACGTAAGTCAGGGTATTACTCATGAATTTCCTGGGATTTTAAAAATTACAGCAGAGATTCCCGATGATCATGTGATGCAGATGACCCGAAGGACGATAGTATAGGGTGTCCAGGATTATGCGATGCGATGAGGTAAATTATGCGGGCGAATTGAGGTTGATTATGCGATGGATGCGAAATAAATTTAAGATTATGCGACCAATTAGGCCGATTATGCGATTTTTTATTATATGTAATTAATTTTTTTAGTTCTGTTGTTCGGAATTTCTCGGACATTTATCAAAAATTTTACCTCGACTCGACTATGCTCGTAATTTAAGTTCTTTCATTTTCTGCATCGGAACTTTTCGGGATCTACATTTTGTCACCACTCTATCACCCAAATTACAAATTTAAAGCATGTCGAACGAAGTTACCATATTCCCAACAACCAATCAGATTTTATTCACGTGATTTATGCTTTTTTTGCTTGATTATGCGAAGCATATGCGATGCGAAAAAATAGCAAATTATGCGCATAATATCGCATCGCATAATCCTGTTCACCCTACGATAGTAGCTCACCCACAAAAAATTTTCCGGTCATGTGACTTTTTTGTGGCGCAAACCAATCAAAACCAAATAAAGCGAAAGAATTAAAGTAATAAATCGTGTGGTTAGGGTTTGAGTTAGACGCTTGGTTAGAGTGCTATTCTTACCAAAATTTTGCAAGGAATTTTTTTTGTTAATGCGCAGTAGACGATTTCATAGACAAACTTCGGAGCTATTGGTGATTTTTTATGAAAAATCATAAAAAGCGCAATTTTTACGTTACACCTGATCCTAAAATTCAATTGGTTTGCGCCTAGTTTGCGCCACAAAAAGTCACATGACCGGAAAATTTTTTGTGGGTGAGCTACGTAGGTTGACCCGAAGGGTCATTTGTATCCTATGATCATCGGGAATCTCTGCTGTAATTTTTAAACTCCCAGGAAATTAATAATACATATATTCGGTAAAGACAAATGAAAAGCCTTTATCAAAAATGGTAAATGGTATTGTAAAACTAAGAGCAACGAGGAAATAAAAGCCCTATGTTTTAATCACTTATAGTTCATATAAATATGAGTAACTGATCGATTACTGTTTCTCTTTTACTCTTTTAATTTATCGATAATTACTTCGATAATTACGAGGTCAAGAATTATAGTGATTTGACGAGGGTACTATTATTTTAGTATGAGGGACAAGGTAAATTCGTTTTTATTACGACTGGATTTTAAAGTACAACTACTTGGAGCTTAACACTTCTACTCGTATTTCGAAGGTTATTACTTAACCAAGTCTAACTCATACTGAACTGTTAACTCTTAACTGAGTTATCTTTTATTGAAGGGACAAAAGTAGCGGTTTTATACTTTTTGGCTACTTAGTTACATCAGAATTTAAACTGGCTTGAATTTACAACGAGATATTGGCTAAGTTCGCAAAGTGCAGAAGATACATGAAATTCAATAAGTGCAAAAGGTATGGTTCAATTAATAAAGAAGGTCGAAAAGTTCGGAAGGGGAAATGGTACGGAAATTTCAGTTCGAAAAATACATAAAGTACCGTTCGAAAAGTACTGTACAGTACAAAGTACGAATTACAAATAAGGTAAGACTTGCCCCATTCTATTTTTAGGTCTTTTACTATACAACGGGTATAATAGTAATTGAACTTTTTGCTATAGGGGGATCTTCGAATAGAATAACAATATAATAAAAATATAGACTTTTACTAAAACGCACCTATGGTGTTTACACCTATTTATATATTATCTCAAAGACTGGCTAATTAATCTGTGCAAGATGTTCTAAGTAAAAATGTTCAACGCTCCTAAAAACCTTCCCAAACCCTAACCCTAACCCTAAGTACTAACGCTAACGCTAACATGTAAATTTTGTGTTAAAAATTTTATATTCAAACCTTAGAAAAATCTAAAAAACGTAGTAAAACATTGGGTCCGTATTATTTCGCCGACAATCACTTCACCGACATAACATTTTACCGACAAATACTCACCGACAAGTTCATTTTACCGACAGTTTGTTTCACCGAAGTTCATTTCACCGACAAGTTTTTTTTCAAAAAGCACTCTAACTTTAACCCTAATTCTACCTAATTCTACCCTGACCCTAACGACAATGACCAGAATTACTTTGTCGGTGAAATGAGCCTCGGTGAAATAAACTGTCGGTAAAATGAACGTGTCGGTGAATAATTGTCGGTGAAATGTTATGTCGGTGAAGTGATTGTCGATTAATTGATTGCCACCCGTAAAAACATATGATAGGTGCAAAACCACCATAGGTGCGTTTTATAATAAATGAAATAAAACATATGATAGGTGCAAAACCACCATAGGTGCGTTTTATAATAAATGAAAGTGTATATAAAAAAAAAATAAAATAATAATATATGATCGGGTACCCGGGAGCCCTTCACAAACGTATGTGCATGTAATTTAATATGTAACGCCCATGTATTATGCATGTGACCTGTTCTGTAAAATACACTACAGTAGGAACCAGAAACCGGTCTAAGCCCGGAGTATAAAATACTGATACAAGTGTTCGACTAATGGCCCCAGTCCCTGACAAATCTGGTCATCGTTATTAATGTCATAAATCAACCTTTTCAGGGGCGTTACAGACGGAAAATACCGAAACTACGTTTTTGAATATTCCATTATAAATGCATCAAAATCGCAATTTCAGTCATCAAAGCGCATAGAAGTATGAGTTATCGCTTCGCTCCGGATGGCAGGTTTGTATTTTATACAATTCATACTTTAATTATATAATTCCAAATTTTTAATTCTTTCATTTGAAAATAATCCCATTTAATAAGAAACAATTAAACGAATTATTTGAAGTTATGTGAAGTCTTCGGAGTCAAAATTTTAATTATTCCATTTGTAAATTTTGTAATTGGCTATTTATTTTGATAAATCCCTATAAAGTTTATACGAAGCCAATTAGATTTTGTTTCAATTAAAGCTAGATATCTATAATCGTACAGATAATGCTTAAATGCTAACTTATTCATAAGATTACATTTATAATTTATACACAATAAAAAGTTCATTAAATTATCCTTTAGGTTAGCAATTACAGAGTTTTGCAAGATATAGTGACCCGACAAGGCTTACTAATCAATTAAGGTTGTCATATAGGCATTAAATTTAATTCTGGCCTATAACTTTCTCAGATATTTAAATGTGTTTATGTGACTCTGTTACTGTGTTTTTCTTTATCGAGTAAATCACTATTGTGTAAATTTCCAGGTATTAAAATTTTCACAATCTTTGTTCTATTTTTGTATTTTTTATAACACAAGACAAGGCCAGTTAAAAGAGCTATACAACCAATGCTTATCACAACATATAAAATTATTTTATGTGTTGAATTATTTCCATTTTCGGTTGACAAATTCCCCTGATTAGTTGACGTTTCACCTTTATTCGTTGGAGCTCCATTACTATTCGTTGGAGTTCCTTGACTTACTTCATTAAATGACGAAACCCAAGAATAAGTTTCTGTATTAAAGATATAAATATTATTACTATAATTATATGGTCTTACTACTACTTGACCGGTTTTTCGACCTGAACAAAAAATATACATGCATTAAATAATCTTAAGTAAATAATTTAAATTAAAAGATTTGTCATAGAACATAATAATTACCAAACGCGATGATCATGTAAATCTTATATAAATTGGCAGTGTGAAAATCGAGTGATGGTGGAGCGTTTACTGTGGAATTACTTGGAACAGACCATATCCAAGTATTTGTATTTAAAACTGCAAGATCAGGATAAACTTGTGCAGAAGTTTGTGCTCCACCAAAAATAACAATATTTCCATCTTTAACTAATTAAAAAGATAATAATGCTTTAAACCTTAATTTTACATAAGCATATTTAATAATTTGTTCAAATACATGCATAATTTTGCTTACTTAAAATTGCAGAGTGTCCATAACGAGGTTGAATAGCGGTACCGCTAGCATTCTAAATAAAATTATATAAGTTATTATTTCTTGTTAGCACTATTATAACTCATATACATCATACCATGAAATTGGTTATGTATATTTACCTTATTAGACCAGCTCAAAGATTTTGTGTCAAATATAAGGATCCAAATTTGCATAATATGCTTATTATTAATAAAATAACAAATAAAAAAAAAACATGCACTTAAGCAATATAATCGACCATACATCATCGAAATTAGCATAACTTCTTTCTGATGATGGTGACAATTTAGCATAACCACCAATATAAATAATAAGGCCTGTTGGTAACAATGTTGCAGTATAATCTACGCGGGGCAAAACGTCGGTGGGTAAAGTCAATGTTGACCACGTCATTGAAGTAGTATCTAATAAACTCATCTCATAAAACCAATTGCCACCGCCGGTAGAGTTTCCTGAATTATAATCAGTTCCACTAAAAATATATATTTTTCCTTTACTATCAATAACTGCGTTAATCTCATTACGGTTAATGAAAGAATTATTAAATTCATTAATAATTGGTATTGTCCATTGTAAATTTATAGGATCAAATTTATATACTGCTGTAGATGTTGAAGTCATTCTTCCTCCAATTAGAAATATCGTTGAATTATCTGGTGAACTAACACATGTACCTAAAGTATCGCCAACCGGCATTCCAACCGAAACTTTTTTAAATGGCGGTGTGAATATATCAAATGTGCTTGATAAATCCAAATATAATGCTTCATTAGAAGAGTTTATAGCATTTGTTGCTCCACCAAAAAAATAAAGTTTGTCATTAATAAGAGCACTTGAAAGTTCATATCGGCCATCAGGACTGTCTTGACAGATTGCAAATGAATACGTAAAGATTAAAATGAAATAAACCCAAATATTTTGAAAATTATTCATATTAATTAACTTAAGAATTCGTAAGCCTTTCTATTCTCGTTGAAACTTTATTAGAACAAGCGATATAGAGGAATTTTTCCTCAGCCGTTTTAAAATTCCACACATTGTGAAACTGTTTATAAATCGTGTAAATTCCTTCCTAATATTATAAAATGATGGCTGTTCATGCAAATGTAACCTTTTCTTGCATAGTTGTGAATGACTCAGACGTGATTAATATGCTCTATCAGTTTTCAGAAGCGTTGCCAAATTTGATAAATTTTGTAATAATGGCAAAACTAAACATGAATGCTCGTTGATATGTAACGGCCTATGACCGTTACGATATTTACTAGTATACCAATTATGAAGATGTGGTAATCGAAAAGGAACCCATAATCAGAATATAAGATCATAGATCAATCGAAGTATTTAGCTATTCATTTCATAATATTTTTTATTTATATTGATCTATTATAATATAATTTGTATTTAAACTACTCAATTTGGCCGATTGCAAAGTCAATTTATATTCAGACTTGATAAGCTATATTTATGAATCATTATTTCCGAATAAAGTTCCAATTTTTAAAAATAGTTATGGTTTTGGATAAAGGACAAATTCTGTCAATTTACCGAATTACTTTCTTCAATTCTTATTCTTGATAATTTGGGTCCACAAAAGTAAAATTTGGCAGATCACGGATTTTGAGAAAATCGGCAAAAACTATTTGGTTACACAAATCAAACAATCTAAAATAGTATATTCATGATTAACAACAAACCTGTTTAAACAGGATTATTAGATCTGGATTGCTTCAGTAAATCTATTTTTAGATTATGGCGTCAAAAAGATTTTATTAAGTAAAAAAGTTTGGGATTTAAGTTTTACACCTGATCAATCAAACAGGTTAATTTTCAAAAAATTGTCAAATTGTCTGGTTTCTACTTTTGAGGGCCCATTTATTGGTTCATATTACATTGTTAATTTAGTGATTATTATGATGTTTAATATTGCTAATTTAATTTTATTTTCGTTAATTCAATAACAAAAATATTTCAATAGAATTATTTAATATAAGATATTTATGCTTTTGAATATTAGCTATTTGTATTATCTAATTAACATTAATTAAAATAATAATTACTACAAACTTTTTAAATTCCGATGCTGTTATTTAACGTTACCTGAAATGAATACTGCCTTAAAAAATAGGGCGCCTATGGCGCCTCATCTACTCTTGATGAAAAATCAATTAGTAAAGATTTTTGTGTAACATTCATAATAAAATACTGCAGCAATGTATCTTTCTATTATTATTAAGGTTATGAAAAAATCTCTATTAAATAAAATATGCTATCTACTATGATTTCATGCGAAACTTCTAAATAGATAATCTGTATAATATCGAGGAGATATGACAATAATTTACAAAAAATTGCATACTTCAAATTGTATTTAGAAATTTTGCGTGAAAACATAATGGATAGAATATTTTAATAAAATGAAGAGTTTTTTATTCACAACTTGAAAAATAATAAGATCTAGATTTTTATCGAAACTATACTGTTGTCGCAGAATTTTTATTATTAACGTGGATATAATAATTCATTATTGTCAGGTTATGAAAAAAGCTCTCTATTTTATTAAAATATATTAATTATGCTTTCACGAAATTCAATTTGAAAGTTTGCAATTTTTTAAAAAATTGCCATACCGGTATATCTCATCAACATTATTTGCATTAATCTATTTAGAAATTTCGCATACAAATAGCATATTTTAATGTAATAGAGAATTTTTTTAATAGCCTGAAAATTGATAAAAAGGTTAAACTTTACTGTGACCGCAATATTTTATTATGCATGTTATGCAAAAACCTTTACTGATTTATTTTAGTATGGTAAGGCCACGCAAAGTTGATTTTTCGGTTTGCATTACTCGCCGACCCATTTTTTTTTTTTTTTTTTTTTTTTAGATCCCAATTGTGCCAATTGTTCGATTTTGACATTTATTTTTCCCGCTATTCTTATCTGGTGTCACCTGATGGAGACCTTAATTTCCAGTAATTGTCAGATAGGAATGACAGAAAAAATATGACTGCTGATCCAATTTTTGATTCCTAATTGTGCAAAATGAAAAATTAACCTCGCATAACCTTAGATGTGATCAACTTCAACTTGCGCGGCCTAATAGCGATACGACTACAACATAACTTCCATATTTGGGATCACTAAAGCGGGATAAAAAAGGTTACGTTCCTTGATGTGCTTGATCACTTTTTGATGCGGTTATGGTTAGAAAGTAACATATTTGGGCCATCAAAACGGAGATAAATCATGTGATCAAATTATAGATCGCTAGCGAAGCAAACAAGAAAACGAAAACCCTGAAAAATACAAAAAAACGGTGGTCTAAATCTACCTTGCATTGGTTAATTAAAAATGTCGGAAAGGCAAATTTCACCTAAAACCCATCCTGGCCGTATCCTAAAGTGACCCTAACCCTAAAGGTAATCGAGTAAATTATTAAGAAATATCCGCTTTAGACGTCCCTCTAAAAAGAATATCGATTTGTCTGCGTCATTTCTCAATTTGTCGTTATGTCGATTATTATCGTATATTACCATCCGTGATCGGTACCCTTTGATTTGTACTCCTGTATTTGTACCGAGTACATGCATTTCAAGATTATTTATATAATGGCATAGTGATGGGAAAAATTCGCATGATTCTGAAACATGCGCATGAATGCGCGATTAAGGAATGATGCGCACGCATGAAAACCTTCTCTAGCTTTGCAAGATACTCGAATACAAATCAATAGCCGATTTGATGATATAAATTTTTTCTAGTGGGCGAATACTGTGTATAAGTCACGTGAAATATGAAATACCCGGGTATCTTGTAATTTACGATAATTGGCTCATGTGATTAACAGTTAAATTGAAAATAACGTACATACGTACTTAGTGCGTCAATTTTTATTTTTATTTTTTTTTTGTAATAGTTATAAAATTAACAAAACCATTTATTCTTTAAGGCTGTTTGAAGTTAATTTTTCAGTTAACATTCCCCGTAAATAAACACAAAAAAAAAAGTTAAAATTAAACATACCGTATAACCACAAAATAACGCGATGTGTGTTTTAATGATGCCTGACGAAATTATTTTTGCGATGATGAATGAAGTCGTAATGGTTTCGTCATGACGAATTGACGAAAATTATGACGAATTGGCGAAACCTATGACGTATTGACAAAACCCTTGACGAAACCTCTAACGATTGATAAAACATTGGCAGCCGATTCTTTTTTCTTCTTTCGCACTTTCAAATATATGTCGGGTTGATCCGGAATAGTCAAAATTGATTCCGAACATGTGCGAAAGAAGGAAGAGGCGCGAAAATACTTGAAAACCAATGTTTAGATCGACCTTGGTTCAGAAATTAAAAATGACGGGAACGAAAATTTACATATAATGAGCACCAATCTCTATTTGTAGTCTCCAACACTAACACCCTTACCTTAAACTTCTATCTTTACGCTTTGTTTATTTACAAAATTTAATTTCCTTTTTTGATTTGTTATTCGTAAATAAGTAAAATCACGATGTATAATAATAATGTAATGGACATCTTAATATGTATATATTGTTATGCATCCTATATTATTCTCTATCACTGTTATTAATTATGCATTGTCGCCTAAAACATCGTTTTTTTTTAGCTCTTATCGTTATCGTTGTTAAAATCTTCTTAACTTTTTATAAACGCGGTAACAGATTTCTTCATAGGTTTCGTCATTTCGTCATAGGTTTCGTCAATTCGTCATAGGTTTTGTCAATTCGTCATAGGTTTCATCAATTCGTCATAGGTTTCGTCAATCGCCAGGAGTTTCGTCAATCGTTAATTCGTCAATCAGAAATTACCTAACGAATGGTTCGTCATTCGTCAATACGAATATTTCGTCATTCGTCAGGCATGGTTTCGAATTTCAGCCTAAATTAAGCTTAATTCAGGCCGAAAGTCGAAATACTCTATGCGTTATTTCGCAGATATAAAATAAATGCGTTATTTCGCAGATGTAAAATAAAATACAGCTAACTCCCTCTAAGTGCACGTATTCTAAATGCAAGTTCCCTCTAAATGTAATAAAATAGTGTTGACCCAAGTTGGGACTTATAAATAAATGCAATTTTTTATTTTATAAGTGCAAGTTTTTTTTTTTTTGGCCAGCATAAATAATATTATTCTCTCTAATTGCAAGATTTTTATTAACCAATTAAATTACAGTCAAACCTCGTTATAGTCACTCTTGATATAAATATAGTCACAACTTTTTATAACCACTGAATTCTTTTTCCCCGAGCTGGTGATTATATCGAGGTCTGGCTGTAATTTATTTAATTACATTTTTTTTAAGTGTAATCTTTTTATTTTTATTTATTAATTTGCATTTAGAGAATTAATTAAGTATTAAATTCGTTTTCTTTAATTGTAAGTTTTCTCTAGCTGCAAGATATTTCTCTGGTCCATCAACTCGCACTTAGAGAAAGTTGACTGTATCAATTTGACCAGTTACAATTATAAATATAAGCTATGTGCCAAAATATTCGATTTGGAGAAGTTTTCTCCAAATGCAACTTCTCTCTATATGCAAAGTAACCCGATGAATTGCACTTAGAGGGAGTTGACTGTAGATTAAAAGAAAAAAAATTAAAATAAAATCAATTAAAGCTAAATAAAATAAAATAAGACAAAATAAAATAATAAGATTAAAACGAATTAAAAAAAAATAAAAATAAATTTAAAAAAAAATGAGAAAAAAATAATAATAATAAATAATAAAAATAAATTAAATAAAATAAAATATTGGTAATCTCATTAAGCATAATACACCAATCTGATACATTTGAATTAAAATATAATCATCTGAAATTCTGCATATTAACTTGCAATTAAATAAATATATTTTATATTTGAACATTTATAGAATATATTTATAAAAAAAAATCCAATTAATTTTTGCTTACATTTTTAAAAAAAAATTTAAAAAATTTTTTATATATTTATAAATTAACCAATCAAAATTAAGTATTTTGTGCTACTATGCAAGTGCTTTGTATATCCTTAGTCTATAAACCTGCAAAATTTCAACTATAATTATTATGTAGAAAAAAAATTAACTAAAAAGAAAATTAGCTATTGAAATTAGTTTACTATATAATCACAGCTTATATTAAAAATAAATAATGTGATTTAATAGAGGTAAAATTAAAAAATGTTATTTATTAGAGAAAACTACAAGCACAACATTCACGTGACTTATGGGCACGACATGAACTGAATTCGGGCTAGAGTTAAGTGTATTTTAGCAATCCAGTTGTTGTTGTGCCCATAAGCATGTGAATATTGTCCCCATAGCAATCTCCTTTGAAAACCTACATGTTTTTGATATTATTCATTGATAATTTAATAACGTTACTAATTTGCATTAGTGAACCGCATGCTCTGTATCTAGAGATTCGACCCGTTATAAATTTCTTCTTCAGGTTACCCGCCCGTCTTAAAAAGCCTTATCCGGGTACAAAACTGATTTGCTAAAAAATAATTGGGTAACCCATATTAAAGTTACCTATTCCATTTAAAGCAGGTTTTACTCTACCAATGAGAAATTGCGAGCATGTGAATTAAGGTGCTTGAATATATCTTAAATCACATAATCCTGTACCTAAATAAATATGTATAGCTTATGTGCTAGGTTAGCATTTGCTTTAAATTATACTGTAAATTATTCGATCGATCATTTTAATTTTACTGATAAACATTTGATCAGAATACAATCAACTGATTTACTTAATTGAGTTACTATCCTAACTTCATATGCATTTTCTTTCTATAAGTGCACTTTCTATAGGTGCACATAATTTTGATTCGCTGAATGTAATGTTTAGATTTATTATATAAGTGCGCATTCTGAAAGTCACTTTCTTATAGTGCTTATTCCAAAATATTGCGCATGGGCGTTGGTCCGGGTCTCAAGGTTTGGAGAGTCTTGTTACGTTGTTACGGTGAATTTGAGAAAAAAAAGTATCTAGCTTTTACGCTGTTTTCATAAATTCTGGGACATCCTAAAAAATATTTGTCAATGATAATTTCAGCTGAATTCAATAAGTTATTGATTTCAGGGAATAAGAAATCATATATGTAATTTAATGAGATCAGGTGGCTAATATATATTACAATAAGACTAAATATCGTAAGTCTTTAAAGTTACAATTCCTATTCTTTGGCACTCAAATGAAGCCTTTATTTATTTCTATTTATTTTTTGACAAAGTTTGTTCTTAAAAAAAATTGAATTAAATTTCAATTCCTATTCTTTGGCAAGATCCATTTTTATTTATAAAAAGCCTTCTTCATTTTCTAATTATTTTTCGTTTCTTGTCGAAGACGAAAATTCAGTTTTAAAAAATTGAATTAAATTCAATTCCTATATTCATTTTCATTCAAACGAAGCCTTTATTCACTTCTAATTATTTTAATTTCATATCAAAGATGAAAATTTTGTTTTTAAAAAATTGAATTAAATTTCAATTCCTATTCTTTGTCAGATTCATTTTCATTCAAACATAATCTTTATTCATTTCAAATTATTTTTTGTTTCTTGCCAAAGACGAAAATTTAGTTTTCAAAAAATTATATAAAAACTTCAATTCCTATTCTTTGACAAGATCCATATTCGTTTAAACGAAGGCATTTATTCATTCTTAATTATTTTTCGTTTTTTGTCGAAAACGAAAATTTCAGTTTTAAAAAATTAAACTAAATTTTAATTCCAATTCTTTGGCAAAATCGATTTTTGTTTAAACAAGGCATTTATTTATTTCTATTTTTCGTTCTTGTCTAAGACTAAATTTATTTCTAAAGAATTTGGGATATCTCAATTTACGGATAATTTCAATCGCTGCTTCGATCGGGTTTTCAATTAAAATTCCGACAGCAGGAAATGCCATCAGAAATCGAAATGAATTCTCTTTCTTATTTTATTAACGATTTGAATTTTATCAATGGTCACATGGACAAGAAAATTAACTGAACAATTTTATTTAGACTAAGATATTTCTTTTTGTGTTAAGATAAGTATATGATTTATTATAAAAGAAAAGAGTACAAATAGGGAAGATATAATCTGCAGGTCAATTAATGCGCATATAGACCTTTTAAAGATTTGACTTTATTTAATCAAAAAGTCATGAGTGCTATGAATTGGCTTTAATAACTAAAACTTTAAAATCAATAATTATAGTATATTTAATGAATAAACAAATTTAATAAATTTTCAAAAAATCTTATTTACAATGTTTATACTAAGATTTTTTTATTCACGTCCAAGTTTAGCTATAAGCTCTATAAAATATTTTGTAATTTTATTTTATTTTTGAATTGCTAAAATTCAAATTAAAGTTATGTACATACTAGATATATATTATAGTACCATACAATGTAATTTAATTATCGTAATCCTGTGAACTTTTTTGTGTCATAAAAAAATCAACAATCGAAGTTTGGTGTTCAGATTCATTATATTTTTAGTTTACTAAAGTTAAATATTTCTAAAAACTTTTAAGATCCTCAGCCTTAAAATCAGGATCAGTTTGTTGTTCAAAAAAACATATAAATTTATTTAAACCCATTAATCCTTCTGATATGAAATTTCTGGTTCTTCTTCGTCCGAATCATCAGGATCTTCATGCTCAAATTGATTTGCTTCATTTAATACAACTTCAATAATTTCAGAATCATCAAGATTTTCCTCAGTTACAATATACAAATTGTTGAGATCTAAATATGTATTTAATTGATCTTCAATTTTTAGATCTGGATCTTGAAAAGTTAAATCCACTACTAATGTGCTGATATCCTGTCCTTGCTGCTCTAATACTGCATCTTGAGTACATGCGACAAGTTCAATTTCTTCATAAGAAACTGACAGCAATATTCCAGTTTTATTCCAACAATTGTTGGTCACGGAATTTTCAATAGCATCCCATGACTCAGATACGTAGTAAATAGCATCCTAAATATTTATTTTATTTCTATATAAGGCAAGACCAATTTAATTCTTTGTTTAACATGACCCTCTCCCCTCTATTTTTTAAAATTTATATAAGTCCAATACACATTAATAGTAATTAATAGTATTTGCCCCCTCTCAATTTTTTAAATTTTATATAACTAATTTATATAAAATCAACTAATAAAATCGCAGTATTATTATTTTTGTATTTTTTTTTTCAATGCCTCACCTTCCTCTTAAAGTTATTTTATGTTATATTAAACAAAGAATCAATTTGGTCTGGCCTAATTAAAAATTAAAAATATAATTAGAGATAAAATTTATTAATAAGTGCTGCAAGGGAAAACCTATAATCAGGCTTTCAATTATACTTGGTAGGTAGTACTTATATAGTTAAAGTGTAAGTTCTTTACTTTTTTAAATTGTCTTTATTTTCAAACTGCATTAATATATGTTGAACATATCTTTGCTTATACTTAGATTTGAAACACTTAATAATACTCACATCCATTGGCTAGAGGTGGGAGGTCGTATTTGGAAGTAAAAATTCAAGTTTAATGTTAGTTAATCGTACACTAGAATAATTAGGTATAGGGCGTGGGTTACTATAACCGCTACCATACCGGCCCATACTACCACCAGTACCACGACCTCCACGACTGTCTTGACCACTACGACTGCTACAACCACCACGACTACCACGGTACGGTTACCACGATTACTATGGTTACCATGTTTACCACGACTATTGCTCGAATCTTGATTGGTTGTAGTTAATCTTGGTCTACCTCGACCTCGCTGATTCCCATATAAGGTGATTGATATTTCAGGTTCTAAATTATTATCAAATATTTCTTTCTCTGAATTAACATTTGATTTATCTGATCCATGTAATTCGTTGATATTAGCAATATTAGATTGGTTATGAAAATATAAAGAGGCATTATCTACTAGTAACAAGACTTGACGATTTTGAATGCAAAATCTTTGGTTAAATCTTTTAACCATTCTGAAAATATATCATTTCTCATCCAAGCACTTGAATTTGCACGATAAATAACAGGTAAAGTGTCATAATTAATACGGAAAAGTGCGCGAGGTGAGATTGATGATCCAATTACTAATGGTTTAATTTTTCTGTTCTGGTTGCATTACATGCTAACATAACAGTAATTCGTGAACGATCCTAATAAAGTAATAATATAAAAATTAAATTTTTAAAATAAAACAATAATTTATATTAAATTTCACTAGAACTTTAACTGTATTAAATAACATAATTTGAATACTATTCAAGTTACCATTCGAACTGTATTTAATGCTAGCACATAATTTCACAGACATGCATGTCCGCAAAAGCATATGCTAGCATTGAATGACAGTTCGAATACACGTATAGTAGCTTAAATGGTATTCGAATTATATCATTCAATATGTGAAAGTTTTGAATATCAATATTACGAGTGCTATAATAAACTAGTCTTTTTAAAACCAGGCCTTGATTGAGATGCAAGTGTTTGATCTAGTGCCATGCGAAAAAAGAGCCCTGTTTTATCTGCATTAAACACATTATCTAATGTATAATTTTCAATCATGTTGTGTAATTTTTTTTTATATTCTGGAAGTAAAGATAATGGTGCACTATTCGATTCACTATGTAATCGAAAATTTCTAAGGTTGTTACATCGTTTGAATTTATGAATCCATCTATTTGAAAATTTTAAAGTATCATCGCCCAAATTTAAAGCTTTTGCAAAAATTGTTGCTTTCTCTTTAATCATTAATTCTGTTATAATCATTTCATCACGAGTGACTTGTTCGATCTAGAGCTTCATTGCCTGATCCAATAAAGGATATTTTACTTGCTTATGTCGAGAAGTTATAGAGCTCAATTGATCATCCGCAACAACTAACCATCTTGATTTATCCTTTAAAATTTTAGAAATTGTGGTCTGATCTAAATTTAAATTGGGATCTTGAGAATTAAAGTGGTTTGCAATATCTAGTTGTTTTATATGAGGATAGCTTTAACTATATTCACATATTTCTCATTTTAAATAACCACTAATAGCTGTCCTTGTTCTTTTTTGCAATGAACTTTCAGACATGTAGGTAAGACCAAATATTCACTTAAAAAAAACATAAAACAAATTGAACTTTCACTTTATTCAATAAAAAATGTAAAACGAATTGCACTTTCACTTTATTCAAAAATAATCACTTTTATAGAAGTACAATAATATAAATTCGAATCTAATTAATACAGTTACAAAATTTTTTTATTTAAACTATTTCAAAGTGAAAATTAGAATTTCATTATTAATTAATAATTCAAACAAATCATTATTTCTAGTTTTGCTTGGTATAACACGTATAACACTCTTTTAAAGAATAGCGGTCCCTTCACCAACATCTAATTCATAGACATTCTGGCTACCAACAAGTGCTTGCTTTATTTACTCTGGGCTAAGTCTTTTGATCGATATAATGAATTAGAATCCAAATTCACACAATTAATAATTATCACCAATCATAATGAAATTGGATTAAAATGAAATGTGGGTTTCTATTTAACCTTCTAAAACCCATTTATACTTGTTTAATATAAATTCCACTCTAAAACTATTCTTTACCCTTAATCACTACTAAAAAATGCACTTTAATTCATCTTAATAATTATCTTAATAGATGCAGGTTAAATGACACTACCTTTTAATGCCCAAAATTGGAGATCGACAAATGGGCTTGTGCAGTTTTGCATTGAGCGTTACAGGCAAATGTTTATTAAAGGATTCGGGTTTAATGATGGTTGGAAATTAAGGAAAATATGATTGTTATAATGGACAATATTTTATTCCTTATCTACTGGTTCTTCATTCGTTATTCATTGCAATCTTGTTTTTGTTAGCTATCATTAGTTTTTTCCTGCTTTATTAAACAACTGCTATATTTATATGCCTGATTGAAAATGAGTCATAAAATGTTCCCACTATGCGAACTTTTTATGTGCTACCAAAATGCTGTGACACCTTCTAGTAAATTCAGGTTCATAATCATTATTTTTACTATTTTATTTATAGCTAATAATGCCCGAATTACTGCATTAGGTTTAGTAAAATCAGCCGAAAATCAAAATCCAGCCAAATTTAGTTATCGCGCAGTGATGTAATTTTGATCTCTAATATTTTTTACTAATTTATCATTTGTCACTCGACCCATCCCTTCACAACTATGAAATACATATATGGGATTTTGCCTTGCTGCTTACGTGGTCACCAGACATTTTCTAGAATCGTCAAACCGGTCTTATATCAGCCTTCCTTTTGATACCCGTGCTATATAGCCGGGCTATCGAAGCACTATTCAAGATTGCCATCCAGGCTACCACTTATTCTGTTTACCAATCTAAACCTCTGAAACACATTTCTAGTGGCGGGTGAGCGGGTACTACCGACAAAGCTGGACTTGCGTCAATCTCAGTAGCAAAAACAAAAGATGGAGAACAAATTCCCATTCCCTTTCCTTAAATAACCATCTCCTATGACCTCATCCTTACTATTCTACCATATAACTTATCTAAACTCCATGTCTTATAAAATCCATTATCAATACCTCATATTTACTTAACCATACCAATAATTTCCACGCAATACCTCATTTTCTCCAAACTCCTCTATTCCACAATTTTCAACTGCCAATGTCGCATACTTACCCTACTTGGCTACGCCATAGTCCCGTTCTATGGTCTCATAACAAATGACCGTCCCATAACTTCGTTCATGTGCATTTCATGTTTCTGCTTGTTTGAATGTTGGTGTACTTGGTCAGCTTGGGTCAGGTGTTACAAACGAAAAAAAAAAAGTTAAAAATTAAACATATAATAGCCATGCCAATTTCGCTTAATACCCATACAACCACCTAATTGTTGTCCAATTGCATGTGATTGTAAAAGATTATAAGCGATTATTTAATTTAAATCCCTTTACAGTATATATAAGAACGTTAAAGGAAAACCTGTTATAGGACTTTTTTGTGCAGTTAGCCATCTAAGGAAAATCTATCATTATGATAGATTTTCTATAGACAGCTAACTGACATAAAAGTTCTGATAGCAGGTTTTCCTTTGATGGCACTCGTATGAGATTTCCTAGTAGCGCGATAAAAAATGCAATGAATGCATTTGATAGAAGAATTTATAGTATTTGATTATCGATCACCTGTACAAAGGCTAAAAAGATCTGCACAAAAATAGAAAAAGTGGGGTTTTGTCAAGTTTACCGACCAAAGATTTATTTCCATGACCCGAATTGATAAATAAGGACAAAAATACTGAAAAGTGCGTGACTTTTATGAGAATGAAGAAAAAAAGTCAGAAATTAATCCAAACTCTTCTCAGTCCAGAGAAACTAATCTTACCATTATATAACTTAAATGTAGGTGTGATTGTATGGAAGGCATTTTACTATTAAAAAGCATCTATAAATATGAAAATATGTGTGATAGTGATTATAAGCATTTGTGACTATATAGAAGGGGTTTTAATACCAAAAAAATTAGTATCCAAAAACCATGTGATTGTATGGAGTTAGTGATTATATGGGAGGTAACTATAGGGAGGGACGACTGTATTATTAATAATGACAATTAAAAAATTTATTTCTGTACTTATATATAAGGTAAAGTGGGGTATTGTGGCGAAATTAAAGTCGCTACTAGCAAAACTTTGTACTTACTATTAAACAACCCTTTTTTCTTTTTTAGTATTCGATACTAAGCTTATTTTGAAGCAGATTTTCCAAAATTACCATGGTACAATAATCAAATTTAGAATATGATAATTGATTTGTACATGGGTACACAAAATCTAATTTTGAAGGGGTGGAGGTATTGTGATGAAATTAGAAAATCGGTATGAAAAATTTTTTTTTACTTGTAAAAAATTATTCGATAATTTTTTATTTAATTTTTTTTCAGATTTAATACTTCAAGTAGCACAAGGTCACTTTTGCTGCATTTAGCTTTGTGTTTCTTTTTTCCGTTTTTTTCGTTCACATTCCTCTTTTTTTGCTCTAAATCTCATTGCCGTTTGATCTTTTTCTAAGCCGCGATCTCCTTTTTCTATTTCGTTTCTTCAGCCTTTCTCTCTGCTTCTTCCTTTGCCTCCTTTAATTTCTGCCAACTTTCGTCATTAGTAAGAAGCTCTGCAAATGGAAGCATCTTTTTTCTCTTAGGTGCAGTTGAAGTTCCAGATTCAGATCTATTCTCCAAAGAAGCCTCTGAATTCACAGTTTGCAGGCGTAAGTGAGGTTATATTTCAAAAACGAACGCAAAAAACTTGTTCCGGGACTTTTCAAGATTCCTAATTCTTCTTGAATTGACATAAGTTCAACTTTTAATGAGTTGACTTCTTTTTTAAGCATCTCATGTTCTGTTACTAACTGTGTAAAATTTGTACAGGTGTAATGAGAATGAACAGTTGGTTTAGTAGTTGGTTGCAGGGATGGCATGACTGGTTGCGAAGATTGAACAGAAGGAGATTGATCAGGTGAAGGTATAAAATCGAATCTTTCTGTTACTAATGAGGGGTCTAAATGGTCTGAACTTATGGCCTTGGGGTTGAACGGCCATATCCCTGTGGCTTTAAACGTGTTGCAAATAGCTAATGGGGTATAAGTATCGATAAAAGCTAGTCCAAGGAGTTTCGCAAAGGTATGTTTTATTACTATTTTGTTAGTAGTATTGTGATATTTATCACATTGTTTTTCCAATTCCTTTTTTAATTTTGCGAAAAGAATTTCAGACAGTTGCAACACATGGGTCATGTGAGGTGGAAGCTCATAAAGAAGGATTCCATTTTGGCAACAAAGATCGACGCATGAGTAGCTGATATAACTTTTATGACCATCAAGTATTAGCAAAACTGGGCGAATTGGTGGGATTGAGTTAACGAAGTGGGTAAGATACATTTGGAAAAGTTTTTTGCACATATATCTGGTATCTGTAAAACCCATTACTGTTCCAGAGAGTGCGTCTTCTAACAAACCCAGAATTGCACGAACACTCTTGTAGATAATCAAAAGTGGAATGTACGACCTGGCAGCTGAGATTGTGGGAGCAACGGATATATGCTATGAGAATTTCCATGTGCAACTTTATGGACCTAATATTAGTATTACAAATTGGGAAGTTGAAAAATCGACTAGTTGGTTATTAACAACTAATCAATTAATCAATGAGTTGCAATTAATCGATTAATCGATTAATTGCAACTCATCTAATTAATCAATTAGTTGCAACTAGTTGTCAACTAAAAAAATAATTAACCAACTGATTGGTTAAAAATTTTAGACAATTTGTAATACTATCTAACGCGAACCTTTTTTTGCAACAATTTTTCTAACTTAGGTACAAGAACAAACCCGGTTTCATTCATATTCCAGATTTGCATTGCTGTAAGTGAATTTTGATTAATAACTTGTTTAAGCTTATTGAAATGATTATTAACAATTGTTGCATTGGCTCTTTGTGCACGAGCTTCAGATAATTCTTGAGGGGCTCGAAAGAATAGTTCTGAATGGTCTCTCATGAATCGAGCCCGCTAGTCCCTCCCTGGACCTTTATCTCCAAATGGGTATAGTCGATTGTTTTGGCGCATTATTTCTATTACACAGTGATTAACTCCGGACTTAGTTAAACCAAATCCAAGCCGTTGCATATTTATACAATAGCCAACGAGTTGGTTTTCTTCATATTCAGTAAGAATAGTAGATGGGCTTGACGCTAAGAAGGGCCATCATTCTTGACTGCACGCCGAAGAGTAGTTTCAGGAATCCCAAAATTTTTTGCTACACTATTTACACTTGGCATTTATGGCTGGCGGGTAATTATTTAATTCATTAATTGCAGTTGAAATTTTATTTTGTTTATTAAGATAAGAAACTTCTGGCATTTTAGTTTATATCTAATAAAAAAAAAGGAGAATGTGATTAATTTATAATGATTAGTTTAAGATGAATTCTTTTAATTCTTTTTTAAATAATTGTGATGATTGCTAAAGCTGGCTAATTTTTATAAATTGGCTGGCTTTAGAATCGTGATCGTAATCACAATCATTTAAACATAAAAAAATAGTCACGAGATTATGCAAACTACAATAATTTATATATTTAATTTAATGGATAGGATTTACCTGTACTAGATCTAGTACATTGTACTAGATTTAGTATATAATTAAACTTAATTATCTATTTATTTTTAAAATTAACTACTTAATTAAATATTTTTTAATAATATTTTAACTTATGGGCTACTTGTTTTAAAAAACACATAACTTTACATAGATTTTAAATTTTGTAAATTTTTTTTAAAATTCACATTTGCTAGTTTAACCTAGTTTTTAGCACATTTACTAGTAATTTTACAAAATATTTTTGATTATAAAAAAATTTTTTACTAAATAAATTTATTTAAACTATTAATAAAATTATAAACATAAGTTTGTTAGTTATAATTTTAAAATTTTATTTAAGATTAGATTAATATATAAGAAGTAATCTAAATTTGAAATTTTTGCTAGTAAATACTATATAACTAAAATATCCAATTTATATATAAAAATTAGATGTAATTTTTTTAAAATTTAAAGTAATATAACTTGAGATATACTAATTTAGGATTAAAAAAAATTTTGTAATTGAAATTAGATAATAAATATTTATAATTTTGATTAAGAATTTAGAAAATTTAATTAGCAAAAAATTTTTTAAACTCTAGCTAAACTCATATGGCTTACTATGTAAAGTAATAATTTGTAAAAATTTTCAAAAAAAGCTTATAATATAAGTAATAATTTTTATAATATAACTAATAATAATATTTTTTTTATAACAAGCCTATACAATTTTTTATTTATTAAAACTTTTAATTTGCCAAATATATTAATAAATTATAATTATAACTGACTTTACAAATGTACGAAATCTAGTACATTAGAAATCACAAAAAATACAATATATAAAAAAAATTTTTTTATAAAAATTTTATTATTAATTTAAAAAACAATACTGCTAAACTATTTTTGAATACTTATTAGATTTTTGTATATAAAAAAAATTAAGCTATTAATTTTTTTAAATTTTTAATGCATTTTTTAAAATGTACTATATTTCGTACAAAAGGGTAAATCCAATCCATTAATTAAAAAAATCATAATTAATTTAAATAATAAATAAATAATTTAATTTAATTAAAAAAAAATTCATAACTAATCTAATTTATTAAAAAAAAAATTCATAACTAATCTAATTTAATTAAAAAAAAAATTCGTAACTAATTTAATAAATAAATAAATATTCTAATTTAAGTTATATAATAAAAATAAAGAATTTAATTTAATCAAAAAAAAGTTTTGTAATAAAATAGTTGTGAAAATTTATTTAATAAAAAAATTTAATTTAATTAAAAAAAAATTTAATTTAATTAAAAAAAAATTTAATTTACTGATTACAAATAAAAAAAAAATGCGTGGGCAAAAGAAGAACGCAAAAATCAGACATTATTATTTGAGTAACTTAAATATAGCGCTAATAAAGTAACTCAAATAAGTGCTAATAAAGTAACTCAAATATAGCACTATTGAAGCTACAGTATTGGGCTTATGCTTGAATTACGATCAAAAAACTTGAACATAAACTTAATACTAACAAAAGATAACGAACTTGAATAAGTCTTTGGTTTAAACTTTAATGTGACAAGTTCTAACTGTAACGTGATGAGTTCTAACAAAATATAACATTTCCTTTTTATACATAGTCATTTTACTTTCATGTTCAAGTAATACAATTCTAAAAAAGCAAGATAACGTGCAATAATTGGACACGTAAGATTAGCAGGTTTGTAGAGTTGAACGTGAGAATATTTTTTTCAGATTAATTTTTGAGTTTAATTTATTTTATTTAGTTAAGTAATAAATTATATTTCCAAAAGTTTAATTAGTTCCTTGGGCCTGGTTTTGATACCTGTATTAGTCAGGTTTTTTTATATAAGTTCATACGTATGTTAAATTTAAATGCAAGCGATCAATATTTTTTTGTTTGTATTACTTGACAATATATTAATTCATATTTGGTAGTTTCTTCCTTTTGGAGACTCATAGTTGTGCAAATATTATTAAAAAAGTTGGCTATGTTATACAGAAGTTGGTGGTTTGAATAGTTTGCTACAATACACCTATTCAACACAATACCCCCATTTACCTTATATATACTAGTATGGTATTTAAATAAGTAATTAAAACTAAAGATAGTAAAGTTCCTAGATTTGGAACCCAAGAACCTGATTTTAGAACCTGGTTTTTAAAAATGAGATTCCAATTTTGGAACCTAGGTTCTTAGATTTATGATAGATTTTTAAATTCATAATAGGTTCTTAGACTTTTAGGTTTTTAGTTTTTTAGATTATAAAGTCCGGTGCAAAAAGATTTGTACCTCAAAAAGTTACATTTAATTTTCTGCAAAAGTTCTAATAAAATTTTATTGTACTTATTGGATATTATTTTATTAATAAAATTTATACATTATATTAGTCAAAAACTCAAAACTTATATATTACCAAAATATTTTTAAGTGTAACTTTGTTTTCTATTATATTATAAACAATCAATAAAATTTTTACTAATTTCTTGATTTTTTATATATTGAATCATATTGAAACTAAGATTTTAATAATATATTTATTGCTTATTAATATTATTGTCAAATTAATTTTGTTTGTATAATGCGAAAAATCTATAATATATTAAATATTATAGTTTGATAATATAGTTTTGATTAGTTAGCTGAGTTATTACCCTAGTATATATATATGTGAAAAGATAGGTTTTAGTAGATTTTACTAATAGCATTTTATTGACAATTTATCTTTAGTTAACACTAATAATAAAGTAAACCAACCCTAATTCTAAATCAAACAAAATTTGTTTGTCAGTAAAATAGCTATTGAAAAATTAGGTTGTACCAGAAAGATGTAATGCTAACATAGAGCAGATAATTTTATATTAAGAATCCCACATGGATTGCACACATTGCCCATCACTATTGTAAGTACAGTAATCAAATTTTTTTATAGCAAATTACTATACAAATCTTAATTAATTTATATATTCTTGTTATTTAATGAGTATTGGTAAATACAATATATTTTATAGATTAATAGTAAAATCACATAGCCTTTATCTATGTGGTTACTATTAAAATAACATAATTATTTTATGAGTATAATATAACAATTGTAAATCTTTTTAATACCAGTAAATAAATCAAGAAATTTCATAATGGATTAAAAGTAAATATTTAAATTATTTATTTATTTTTATGCTTTTCTGATATTATTTTTTAATTACAAAAAATTTTTTGACTAGCTAAGAATTTTAAGAACTTACAATATTGTACCAACCAAAAATCCTAAACTATTCACTTAAATATCAAGAGAATTTTAAAGCTTTTCTAAATAGTACTAGTAATTTTTAAAATTTTGCTCTAAATAATATGTTAGCCAAAGCTTTTAAATTTTATCTTAGATAATACTACTTGTTAGCTAAG
Source organism: Gigaspora rosea (assembly GCA_003550325.1). Lineage (NCBI taxonomy): Eukaryota > Fungi > Glomeromycota > Glomeromycetes > Diversisporales > Gigasporaceae > Gigaspora > Gigaspora rosea. The sequence goes on from QKWP01000275.1 coordinate 45,812, forward strand.
CTTTTGTCTAAAGAGTACTATTATGCCTACTAAAAGAATTATAAAGCTTTATCCTAAAAAATACTATTGTAGTAGCTAACAGAATTTTAAAAGCCTATCATACTTAATAGTACTACTGCATCGCTCATAAGAATTTTAATTAGCAATAAGAATTTTAAAACTTTAGTAAAAAGTATTTGTGTTAGTAAAAAAGCTTTTTCAAATTATGCAAATGAATTTTCAAAATCTTTTGTTTGTTATATTATTTAAAAAAATGCTACTATAAAGTCAAGAAAATTTTAACTTTTTGCTCTTAATAATAGATACATTTAAGTTAACCAAAATAGTTTAAATCTTTTATACTAATATACTATTACATCAACCAAGATAATTTTAATTTTTTTTGTCTTAAATAGTACTATAGTACTAGTTACAATAGTATTATTGTACTGGCCTAGTGAATTGACCCGTCTAAAAAATCTTCACTCGAGTTACCCGACGGGTGGACAATGTGCCACCCGGGTGGAAACGGATCAGTCCAAAAAAAGCACTACCCAAGTCACCCGACAGGTGACCCGACAGGTGATCTGTCGGGTTACCTGGGTCAATTAAAAAAAATCTCAGGTGGTTAATACGACTAGTGATTTGACCCAGGTTGGTTAATCTATAGTTGGTAGTAGAATTAATTTTACAAATTAATACTGTACGGCATTGCTGTATTTTTTGCCGTAATTGCTGTGAGCCATAATGCTGTAATGCTATAAAGCTATAATGCCGTAAAGTCATAAAGTCGTAATGCTATAAAGCCGTAATGCCATAATGCTGTAATGCAGAAATACTATCTGCTATAATACTGTTTATTAAAATTCTGTACTGCATTATGGTTTCCTTTAACAATACTAGTGCTTATCTGGCATCTGACTATAATCGGGTCTGCCAAATAACTCAAGTTATTTGGCAGCTTACATATGAAAAAAGTTTATTTAATTATTTGGCAACTCAAATATCAAAAAAAAGTTTAATTTAGTTATTTGGCAGTATTTTTTTTGCATTGGGTAAAATTATTAAGCATAATGGAATTTTTTTTTATTTCGAATAGATTTGCTGAGATATGGGTTTTTTTAAATTTTAATTGAACCATGTGATAGATTTAAATTTCTAATTTGACTGAACAAAAGCAAATCATAGAAAAATTTTAAAAATTCTATTTATAGGATGAATTTTTAAAATTCTAATTGGCCTGGAGTAAAATATTCTAATTGAACCTAGAGAAACATTATTTGATATTTTTTAAAATTCTTATTTGATCGGGTGAAGCAAATTATAAGCTTTTTAATAGATAAGATAAATTTGATCAGGCAAAGACAATCGGTATTTGATCAAGCAAAACAAATGGATATAACCAAATAAAAGTATTTAGCATAACATTAATAGCTTTTTTATTTCTTGAAAAAATGAAACATATTACATATTTAATTAATAGTAACATTTTTAGCATTTATAGAGTAATTTTTGATCACTTTAGCATTATTATAATCTATCGAATCTTGCTTTTCAGAAGAATTATTCTTATTAAAAATTCTACACAAAACTTGCTGACTGCTATGAGGTTTATTTTTAACATTTCGTAAAGGTAATCAGAATAGCTTCATAACAGAAGGATTAATTGACAGAAGTAAATTTGTTGAACTAGTATTTCTGATTTTCTAATAAAAAATTTTTTTTAAAATTAAATAAAAGAAAGAAAGAAGAAAAATTTCTATACTCTTGTATTATTTAAATCTTCAGAATTACTTGATTCATTCAAATTACTTGAAGTATCTGAATTGTTTAAGGTTTCTAAATTTTTTAAAAGTAAAGTTCCAACATTATTTATTAACAATAATAGTGCTTCTTCTTTTTGCTGTTGTGATGGGCATGCATAAATTCTGTATGATAACTTGCTTTTATGCCCGTTTAATGACATTGTAGTAACTGTTAGAACACCTTTTTGAAATAGGAATGTAATTGGTGTAGATCTTCCAGAATGATTAATGATGATCTCATGATTTTTCAAATCAATATTTACTATGGTACAAATAGTTTTCTTTAAAGTTCTACATGCTTTTTCATCTAGTTGGACACCAAGATACTATTTATCTTTTAAAGGATCTATATTATTAGATTAATATTAATAGTAGAAATATTAATTCCATTATAATTAGTTATAATTTTACTTTTGCATTCTTATTAACTTGCAAATAAAGAGATGAACAGCTAGAATTTGTTGGTCTTTTAGAAAAGTAATACTTAAAATCATAAACAGGGCCACAATAGTTTTTAGGATCAGGTGGAATCAGGAATACAAGAGCATCAGAGCAACCATCTACACCTCCTTGGTCATTTTTTTGGTAATTTTTAACAAATTGCATTCCCCCATTAGATGTAAATGTTAATTGAGCTGTGCTCATTTTATAATGCTCTCCACCCGTAGTTAAAAAAGAAGACAGCTCCACATAAAGATGCGATAAAGTAATCCTTCAGGGGTATTAATAGAAAGTGCATAGTGTTGAAATATTTGGTTTAATTCATCATTAGTTAAATGGTTGTGATATTTAGATACAATTCCACTTTTTTTTAATTGCTTCATCTTGCCATTTAATGCTTCCCATAATTGTGAAAATTCTTTTCGATTATTAATATTAAATTTATTAACTGATTCAGGATGCTTAAATATATAAACACTTAATAACCATTTGCAATTCATAAGCAAAAATAGCGAATATTCTGACTGGTGAAAAAAAGCAAGTAAGGTCTAATTTACTCAAAATCACAGAAAATATTTATATAAAAATTAAACTTTGCTTTATTTACTTACTTTTATATATTTATTATTTAAATTCAATATTGTATAACTCATCTTAATTAGAGCTTATTATGAAGTTATAAGTTACTCTATCGTCATCAGATACTGGATAACACCATTATTGAATGTTACACACCAATAGGGTTCTGAAGTTCAGTTCAGTTCAATAGAGGTTCAGGTTCAGGTTCAATGAACCTGAACCTGAACCTGCTCTAAAAGTTCAATACTGAACTGAACCTGAACTNTTAGAGAATCACAGCATTTTGTATAATTTTATTAATAAAATTATACAAATTCTATAATTCTCTAAATTTTACTAATTGATCATAACTTTTTGCACTAAGTAAACTTGTTAAGCAACAAAAAATACATCAAATCGGAATATTTTATTTTACTTTTCTTAAAATTTGAAGAAAAGATGCTTAATTTTGAAAATTTTTATCAAAACTTCAAAATTAAGCATCTTTAACGCAAATTTTAAGGAAAATAAAATAAAATATACTGATATGATGTATTTTTTGGTTCTGAACAAGTTTACTTATATCAAGAAGTTATAATCAATTAGTAAAATTTAGCGAATCATAGAAATTTGTATAATTTTATTAATAAAATTATACAAATTTCTATGATTCTCTAAATTTTACTAATTGATTATAACTTCTTGATCTAAGTAAACTTGTTTAGCACCAAAAAATACATCATATCGGTATATTTTATTTTATTTTCCTTAAAATTTGCGTCAAATATGCTTAATTTTGAATTTTTGATAAAAATTTCCAAAATTAAGCATCTTTTCTTCAAATTTTAAGAAAAGTAAAATAAAATATGCCGATTTGATGTATTTTTTGGTGCTTAACAAGTTTACTTATAGCAAGAAGTTATGATCAATTAGTAAAATTTAGAGAATCATAGAAATTTGTATAATTTTATTAATAAAATTATACAAATTTCTATGATTCTCTAAATTTTACTAATTGATCATAACTTCTTGATCTAAGTAAACTTGTTTAGCACCAAAAAATACATCATATCGGTATATTTTATTTTATTTTCCTTAAAATTTGCGTTAAAGATGCTTAATTTTGAATTTTTGATGAAAATTTCCAAAATTAAGCATCTTTTCTTCAAATTTTAAGAAAAGTAAAATAAAATATGCCGATTTGATGTATTTTTTGGTGCTTAACAAGTTTACTTAGTGCAAGAAGTTATGATCAATTAGTAAAATTTAGAGAATCATAGAAATTTGTATAATTTTATTAATAAAATTATACAAATTTCTATGATTCTCTAAATTTTACTAATTGATCATAACTTCTTGATCTAAGTAAACTTGTTTAGCACCAAAAAATACATCATATCGGTATATTTTATTTTATTTTCCTTAAAATTTGCGTCAAAGATGCTTAATTTTGAATTTTTGATGAAAATTTCCAAAATTAAGCATCTTTTCTTCAAATTTTAAGAAAAGTAAAATAAAATATGCCGATTTGATGTATTTTTTGGTGCTTAACAAGTTTACTTAGTGCAAGAAGTTATGATCAATTAGTAAAATTTAGAGAATCATAGAAATTTGTATAATTTTATTAATAAAATTATACAAATTTCTATGATTCTCTAAATTTTACTAATTGATCATAACTTCTTGATCTAAGTAAACTTGTTTAGCACCAAAAAATACATCATATCGGTATATTTTATTTTATTTTCCTTAAAATTTGCGTCAAAGATGCTTAATTTTGAATTTTTGATGAAAATTTCCAAAATTAAGCATCTTTTCTTCAAATTTTAAGAAAAGTAAAATAAAATATGCCGATTTGATGTATTTTTTGGTGCTTAACAAGTTTACTTAGTGCAAGAAGTTATGATCAATTAGTAAAATTTAGAGAATCATAGAAATTTGTATAATTTTATTAATAAAATTATACAAATTTCTATGATTCTCTAAATTTTACTAATTGATCATAACTTCTTGATCTAAGTAAACTTGTTTAGCACCAAAAAATACATCATATCGGTATATTTTATTTTATTTTCCTTAAAATTTGCGTCAAAGATGCTTAATTTTGAATTTTTGATGAAAATTTCCAAAATTAAGCATCTTTTCTTCAAATTTTAAGAAAAGTAAAATAAAATATGCCGATTTGATGTATTTTTTGGTGCTTAACAAGTTTACTTAGTGCAAGAAGTTATGATCAATTAGTAAAATTTAGAGAATCATAGAAATTTGTATAATTTTATTAATAAAATTATACAAATTTCTATGATTCTCTAAATTTTACTAATTGATCATAACTTCTTGATCTAAGTAAACTTGTTTAGCACCAAAAAATACATCATATCGGTATATTTTATTTTATTTTCCTTAAAATTTGCGTCAAAGATGCTTAATTTTGAATTTTTGATGAAAATTTCCAAAATTAAGCATCTTTTCTTCAAATTTTAAGAAAAGTAAAATAAAATATGCCGATTTGATGTATTTTTTGGTGCTTAACAAGTTTACTTAGTGCAAGAAGTTATGATCAATTAGTAAAATTTAGAGAATCATAGAAATTTGTATAATTTTATTAATAAAATTATACAAAATGCTAAGATTCTCTAAATTTTACTAACTGATTTATACTTCCCACTCTAAGTAAACTTGTTTAGTATCAAAAAACACATTTTTATTCAGATTCAAACTAGTTTGCAAAATTTGGACTAGCCCGACCAAACTTATAATTGAGTTTGAGTTCAGTATAAAGTTTTAATAATAAAATTTAGAATTTGAGTCTGGTTTGAACCAGACCAAACCCAGACCCAATCCTAGAATTACTAGTTCTTATGAACACCAGACTGAACCTGAACATGTTCATGAACTTATGAACTGAACCTGAACTGAACCTGAACCAGCTCTAAAAGTTCAATACTGAACCTGAACCTGAACATGTTTTAAAAAATGTTCAGGTTCAGGTTCAATACTGAACCTGAACCTGAACCTGAACTTGACCTAAGTTCAGTTCAGTTCAGGTTCATAGGAACACTACACACCAATAACTGTCGTATCTGAGCCAGGATTTGATCAGTTGATGGTTAGGCCCTGTGGGGTCCAGCCATCGATTAATCAAATTCTGGCTCAGATACTTTTTGTTATTTGTCGATGTGACAATAATATAATGATCACACAGATCATGATATAATAGTACTACCTGCCAAATAACTCCAGTTATTGGATGCGAAGCATCCAATAACTATATATTACCCTAACTCTAACCAGGTTATGATAGTGACACTAATGACGTAAGAAGAAGTTATCGAAATAAATAATACCAATGATGAGCAAAGGGCGATAACAAGATGAACAAAAGAAAAAAAATTTGTTAAACTCATGCTACTTTTTCTACTAACCCTAACACTAAAATGAACCATACTCGCGCTTACCCTAACAAAATGTTAACAATAGTGACTTTAATGACAAAAGCCAAAATGAATGACACTAATGATGAACAAATAGCAATAACAAAATGGACAATATGACTGGAAAATAAAAAAAATAAATTCAATAATAAAAATAAATAAATATAAAATCTATTTCTAGTGCGATATATAGTAATTTTGAAAAAATATTTATTAGTATATAAATAGTATTATGCTTGCCACTGCAATTAAGGCTGTTCAAAGTTAATTAGTTGTTTAATGTCAAAATTTTTAGTGGAGAGCAAGGATAATTTAAACAAACATAATAAATAAACACAACTCAAGATTAATATTTACCATAATAAAGATTTAATTTTATTGATGTTTGATTAATATAAACTATACATGTTTACTAAAATGTTTATGTTGCATTATCTTAAAAACTAGTTAAGTAATACACTAAGTAAAAGTGCTTAAAAACTAGTTAAGCAATAAATTAAGTAAAAGTGCTTTATGTCCCCAAAAACCCATCCTAAGCCTTAATTCTAGCACCAATACTAACCCAAAAATGAACTAGAAATTTTATATAAAAACAGAAAAATTTATAAAAACATATAATAAGTGTAAAACCACTATAGGTGCGGTTTAACCTTTAGGATCTTTAGCACAATTAACTGTTAACATATTAAGACACATAGGTATGTATATATGTAAGTTCATTTTTTTAATCAATTACAGACTTATAATCACATATTACTGCATTAAGCAACAAGTTAATTTTTGTCTATTATAAGAGTTTTGAAAAATGATTTTGGCTAATTTAATAAGGCCAGAAGTTAAACAGCTTATTAAAACACAACCTATTTCTACTGCTCAACTGAATTTTGATTGGCCCAAAACATATGTGTTTATTTTGGGGGTCAGAAATCTGAGGAACTTTGAATGGCCTAAATATAAATCTGAATTAATAATACGCACTAATAAATATCCATGATGAATAGTTTATTTTAAATACACAGATTAATAAATAATCTTATTAAATTCATGCAAATCAAAAATGAACCACGAACTTGATAATTAATTATAATTTTATGTAGACCTAAATAAAAGATAAAAATACTGGTAAATACTTGTAATAAACAGCTTTCTTAAATACAAGAATTAATAAAAAGCCCTATACTCATTAATTGTCCAATATATTTGACGAATCAAGTAAAATAAAAATATCCTGAATAATGATGTGCCATTTATATGATGTCTGAATTTTTTTAGCATACAGTATGTATAGTTGTATAGTATGTATAGTATGTGAAATACGTATAGTATGCATATGATATATAAACTATCTATATACAAAATTTTGCAAGGAATAAGTTTGCTTAGAAAATAAAAGGCAGTTTCATAAGGGAAAATTTAAGATATGAATAGTTTTATGATTTGTTCTAGAATATTCTAAAAAATTTATTGCGTACTGTACTATATGCGGCACATTATTAATCCTGAACTTAAAAGCTTATTCTAAATGTATCGAATAATAATTATCCTTATGCACATCTCAAATTAGCGTGAATAAAATAAACATAAATAAATGATATAACGTCCAATATTTCTTGTGACAGATTAAATTAAAATGAAATATGTACAGTATAAAAAAATTGACAAACCACTGAAAAATAAAATTTTTGGGGCGCATTTTTTAGGGTTAGTGGTAAGGTTAAAAGTTTGTTTTAGAGTAGAGTTTATATTAAACAGATATAATAGGGTTTTAGTGGGTTAAATAGAAACCTGCGACATTAATTAATAAAACAGATTTTTGTTAAATCTGAATCTATATTAACGTGTAATACACAATCAAAAATTTAAGATGATTTGCATCACGCGTATTCTCAGCTGACGTCCAGGGTAATCAAAAAGGGTAATTGGGAATTGATCTCTGGAGTTAGACTGGCAGTGATCTGTAGTGATCGATATCCGGAGTTCTGGAGTTAGACCAGCAGTGATCTGCAGTGATCTGCAGCTCGGGATTTTCTTGACATAAGGGTACTCATTGCGCAGCTACCTTATGTATGTTATATGTCACTTCACAATTCATGTCAATTTTAAAATGACACATGTCAATTTAAGATGATTAAAAAATTGCAATAATAATTAATATTTTTACTCCGGCTCCAACCCTTCCAACCCAGTCATGTACAACGTAATACAAACAGAGATCACATGACTTTTGGGTTAGTGCACTTTGACCAATGGCTAGGTTATACGAAATTCCAGTCACGTGGTCCGTACAACAATATTCGCCCAATCAAAATTTGAACATAAAGTAGATTCAAATTAAACTACAAAATAAGCTATTCACGATTGACAATAATCGCTACATAGTAAAGTCCAAATTCTACCATGCAATCGATTAAAATCGATTAAATAACCTTATTTGGAAGAACAAAATACACGTACAGTAAAATTATTAGCAAGATTGGTGAACATTTTATTATTTGACTTTTAACTTTTATGTTCGATGAAAAAATTAAAATTTTTTTTAAAAAAATATATTCAACGAACGTAAAAGTTAAAAGTCAAATAATAAAATATTCATCAATCTCGCTAAAAA
>QKWP01000275.1:55904-68987 GCA_003550325.1 Gigaspora rosea
TTAAGTGGTAAATCGCAGATAAAGGGTAAAAAATGATGATCATTTTATAATAAATTACGGCGGGCATTTAATAGTAAATTTCTATAGTGTGCGAATGGGGCTTTTCTACATATAAAAGTATTTTTTTTACTAAGCAAACCTTTTATTATTTCTAATTAAACTTTGCAGAACCTACTTTTCTGATTCTAATGATAGTTAAATCATTTAAATCGCGTTAGTATATGACACGATATGAGTATTTATTATTTGTTTACTATAGGGTTTTTTATTATGATCGGAAATGTATGGCATTCCACTTCTATATAAGGCAATTAGTGAAACTCCGCCGATTTTTACTATGAAATTTTGACCCTTTAACTGCGGATTACCACTTAAGTATTATTTGACATATGTCAATTTGCAATTTTAAATCGACACGTGTCATTTTAAAATTGACATGAATTGTGAAGGAGTAAAGGAGTAAAGTGACACATAACATGTATATTTATAGATATCTATACACAAAACAATTAGACCCAATTTAAGAAAAATTGTATCGTCGTTATTTGTATACCCATACTGATTGAAAATTGTGTAGGTAACACAATACAGTATCAGGAATGGTTTTTTTAGGATCACAAATTTCTATTTTTGTTATTTACATCTGAGATCACCAGCATATCCTCGAAACACACTCGTATTACATGACCTGCTTTGTGATTATTTAGGCTATGCCGGCAAATAACAGGCCGGAGGTAATTTTTATTGAAAATTAGCAGAAATGTGCTAGAGAAGCGAGTAACTGGCTGAGTTTGGCCAAAACGGCAAAGACATCCCGCGAAAAAGCAATCGTAATTGCACTGGAAGCCGCCGTGGGATTATTGTAGCCGGTGGGGGCCATTCCCAGCAAACTGGCTGTGAGTGAAAAATGACAAGCGAAGAAATGCAAGTGAAGAAATGATGGAATCACAAGTCTTCATCCCAGGTGGGTTGGGTTGACCTGGATTCGTCGTGCATACTATTATACATACCCGCTATTCCCATTGTAGGTAAATCTTGAAGCGCTAACGGAATTAGATATAACTAAATATTTAAATTGATAATATATACAATAACTTATACTTACACAACGTAATTATAATTTTTAGTCGATAAAAAATAACCATTTGTTATTTGAAACACTTACAATTTTTTTTCATCTGATTTTATTTGTGCGAATTTAGTCAGTAACTCTTTATTAAATGTCACAGCTGATGCTAATTACTGATTTTCGACGTTCACATAATGATCAAAGAAACTGTCTATTAAATGTCACGGCTGATGCTGATTGCTGATTTTCGACGTTCACATAATGATCGATCCAAAAATTTGCATAAAAACGTATTTCCTTAATCTAAACTCTAACTCTAATTTAAACGTTGACCCTAATACAAACTCTGTATATGACAACATAGTTTGGTATTATATGTCATGTGAACGTCATTATCAGACAAATTCTATAAGACATGCAAGAATGCTAGTTTAATATAAATCTATTAAACATATAATAAATTTTATAATCACCGTAAAGTCCCGAATATAAGCAATCCCCTAAGCCAGCCAAATTTTTTCAGAGGGTTGCTTAAATTTGGGACTTTAAAATACTCAATTTTTATTAGTCAATCTACCTTATATATAAATGACAACTTGTAGTACAGTACAGTCGACCATGAATTTTTCTTTCAAAATCCACAAGTATAGATTATGCTAGTGGAATAAATAACAAATAATGTTGGTCTTTGTTACAAACATAATATTAGAGTTATAAAGAGTTAGTGGAATTCAAATTTACCGGTTTTACAATTTTCAAATAATAAATTGAAAAATTTTCATCAAGTCGTTATAAAAAAGGCTAAAATCTAAGTACCCAGTGAGTTGTGAAATAAACCTGTTTTATTTTATCAATTTAATGTCTGAATTTATATTATTAGTTTTATAAATCACCTATTCGACTTTATTGTATATCAACACTCACTAATTCTGGTATTTGCTATTACCTACAGTTGTACATACAGATATATATAATAATATATTTGTTATTTTATTATATCTGCAATGCATGTTGGCTGAATTCTGTGCAGAACTAGTGATACAAATCGATAAATAACCATTATTTATTTTTTAATTTTTTTAATTTTTTAATTTTTTAATTTTTTTTGCAAAACCAAATGGAAAACGAAGAAATTACAGAAATTATCGATGCTTTCAATCAACTAAATTTCGGCAGCTGTCTAAAATTGGCAGATACAAATAATCCAAACGGAAATTATTTGCTTGGATATTGTTACGAATATGGAATAGGAGTTGAAAAGAATGAAAAAAAGGCATTAATATATTACCAAAAATCAGCAGACATGAATGATTCTAACGGAATGTATCAAGTTGGATATTGTTATTATTTAGGAATTGGAATCGAAATCGATAAGCATAAAGCGTTTACATATTATCTGAAGTCAGCTGAGGAAAGTAATTCCATGGGGATTTGGAAAACTGCCATTTGTTACTTGTTTGGAATTGGCGTTGAAAAGAACTATGATAAATTTTTTGAATGGGCTGAAAAGTATGTTAATTTTATTTTTTATTATAATGTTTGCAGTTTATTTAAAGCAAAATTTCTTACACAATTTTGATTATCAGGGAGTAAGCATAAAGAGTATTTTTGATCGATATCAATAATTTAAGCTTATAAATACGTATTTATTGTTTGTGTTATTTTAGCTCGTAAGTATAAAGAACATTTAATAAATTTACTAGATAAAAAAGCAATGCAAGTTCACAAAACAAGAAAATAAATACTTATTTACCATTATGTACAATTCATTTCATTCAGCATGTGAGTATAAAGAACTACATAAAAACTGTAAAACAAGTTCACAAAACAAGAACATAAATACTTATTTACCATTACGTACAATTCATTTCATTCGCAATTAATTTAGTCTGTGAGTATAAAGAACATTTAATAATTTTACTATATAAAACAAGTTCACAAAACAAGAAAATAAATACATTTCATTTCATTCGCAATTTCATTCAGCTCGTGAGTATAAAGAACGTTTAATAATTTTACTACATAAAATTGCAAAACAAGTTCACGAAACAAGAAAATAAATATTTATTTACCATTACACACAATTCATTTCATTCGCATTAATTTAGTCTGTGAGTATAAAGAACATTTAATAATTTTACTACATAAAATTGCAAAACAAGTGAAAATAAATACTTATTTACAATTACGTACAATTCATTTCATTCGCATTAATTTAGTGGGTGAGTATAAAGAACATTGACTACATAAAATTGCAAAACAAGTTCACAAAACAAGAAAATAAATACTTATTTACCATTACGCACAATTCATTTCATTTCATTAATCATTTCATTAAGCTCGTGAGTATAAAGAACATTTAATAATTTTACTACAAAAAAAACTGCAAAACAAGTTCACAAAACAAGAAAATAAATACTTATTTACCATTGCGTATAATTCATTTCATTCGCATTAATCATTTCATTCAGCGAGTGAGTATAAAGAACATTTAATAATTTTACTACATAAAAATTGCAAAACAAGAAAAAATATTTATTTACCGTTATGTACAATTCATTTCATTCGCACTAATTTAGTTAGTGAGTATGAAGAAAATTTAATAATTTTACTACATAAAAACTGCAAAACAAGTTCACAAAACAAGGAAATATATACTTATTTACCATTACGTACAATTAATTTCATTCGCATTAATTTAGTCTGTGAGTATAAAGAACATTGAATAATTTTACTACATATAAACTGCAAAACAAGTTCACAAAACAAGAAAATAAATACTTATTTACCATTACGTACAATTCATTATATTCGCATTAATTTAGTCGGTAAATATAAAAATAATTTACATTCGATTAAGTTTTAAACCGCAGATGCGAAATATAAATCATTGTATATTATATAGAAAATCTAATAATGGAAAATGTCCATATTGTAAAGAAGATAACACTCAACCCGCATGGTGTCAATCATGCGACCCTGACATAGCAACAAGATGGACAATTAGAAATAAGGATATTGATGATTGCCTGAAAAAGTTCCAACTTAGAGCTGTAGAATATGAAGATGTGATAGAATGGATCCCATTTGATAGGTTATTAGACGTTATAAAAATCGGCAAAGGAGGATTTGGCTCCGTATATTCAGCAACCTGGTTGGACGGCATACGAAAAGTTGAAAAAATTAAGGACGATGATAATGATATTTACAAAAAAGCACGTGAACCATCCAGCATCGTTGCACTCAAGACGTTGGCCGGTTCTAAGGAAAACAATAATGATTTTTTAAAAGAAGTAAGCTAATTTATTGCTTTAAAAACTTTCTGATAGGTAAATGAACTAATTCATTGATTTAAATTTAAGTTCAAAAGTCATATGCAATGTAAATTATATCATACTAATCTCGCAATATATGGAATAACTCAGAATACGGAAACAAAGGAATACTTGATGGTATTTCAGTATGCTAAAAATGGGAGTCTTCATAAATATTTAAGAAAAAATTTTTGTACACTTACATGGCAAGCTAAATTGAAAATACTTGAAGATATTTCATTACAGTTATTCAGAATTCACGAAAATGCAGGATACATTCATGCTGATTTTCATAGTGGCAACATTTTGCAAGACCAACAATCATATATCGCAGATTTAGGATTGTCTAGAAAAACAGATGAAAAAGGTTTAGAAGAGATTTATGGAGTTATGCCATATGTTGCACCAGAAGTTTTATTAGGTGAGCAGCAGTTTACACAAGCTTCAGATATTTATGGGTTTGGAGCTATTATGTCAGAAATGACAACTGGACAAAGACCTTTTGATGGACATGAATTTAATTTAAAACTTGCAGTCAAGATTTGCAAAGGATTGCGACCAGAGTTTGCACCTGGAACTCCTAAATGCTATATTGAATTGGCTGAGAAATGCATGAATTCAGATCCACAAAAACGGCCAAGTGCTGGAGATATTTATGGTACAATAAATTGCTGGATTTATGATAATGAAATTAAAAAGCAATTCTTAGAAGCAGATAAAGTTATTAAATTATTGCCAATATCAATGCATCCTGATGAGAAGTATACTAGCAAAATTATTAGTACAAAATTAATTTCAAAGGCAATTAAAGGTATTTATTTTCAATTAATATATTAAAGTTGTTATTTTATTTTATTAAAAATAAAATATTTGTTTATTTAAATTTGTCTCAAGGTGATTCTGTTCAAATAAATCTTGATATCACTAAAACTTAAAAATCCTGTATGTATAATTAATAAATCTATTGAATCTATTTTATCTATTTATAATTTATAATAGTAATAATTTAATTGTATCTTTAAACTAAAATTAGACTAAAGTATGTTACAAATGTGGTATTAAAGTATTTTGATTTACTTTTTGATCAATCTTGTAGATTGCTACATGCATCTACTATTACTACAATTACTTGATGAATCATCTAATAGTTGTTTAATTGCTAATAATTTTTATATACTTTTTTTTTATATTTATGTGGTTCATTATTTTTTCTGATTTAAATATTATTATGTATAAATAGTTTATTAAATAAATATAAATATTTAAATAAATTCTTATAAGTAAATTAAAGAATACAATTTCTAATAGTTGGTCTGGTTTTCACAATTATAATTTTTTTTATTTGTATTAATATATATTTTTGAATTTATATTTTTGAAATACCTTGTAAACTAATTAAAATTTTTTAGTATAGTTCTGTACAAATTTGCAAGAAATTAAGTAATAAATCAAATAACAATTTCTACAAAACTTCAAAATAATTGCTATAAATGCAAAATTAATTGATAATCCGCCTGTCAAGTAAAGAATGGCGAAATGTGGCGTTCTTCCATCGAAAATTTTTTTCATACTAAGTTAACGATACATGTCCACTAATTAAAAGTTGTAGAGCTCATCGAGGCGCATCTAACGGTGGTTAGATCATCCAAATCGGCCCAGTGGATGGCGAGATATCATCGAAAAACGATTGGCCGACTATATAAAATCCCGTGACGGAATTTACATATGAAATTCACATGATCCGAAATGCGGCGTGCGCCCATCTAAAACTTTTTTTCTTACTATGCTAACGAAACATGTCGATTAATTGAAAGTTGTAGAGCTCGTCAAGATGCATCTAATGTGGTTAGATCATCCAAATAGGCCCAGTGGATGGCGAGATATCGTCGAAAAACGATTGGCCGACTATATAAAATCTCTATGTAAACTTATATTGTTTACATAGAGATTTTATATAGTCGGCCAATCGTTTTTCAACGATATCTCACCATCCACTGGGCCGATTTGGATGATCTAACCACCATTAGATGAAACTAGACGAGCTCTACAACTTTCAATTAATCGACATGTTTCGTTAGCATAGTAAGAAAAAATGTTTTAGATGGGCACACGCCGCATTTCGGATCATGTGAATTTCATATGTAATTTCCGTCACGGGATTTTATTAGTGATACGGGTCGATGAAAAAATCGCGGGCCGAGGCCGATCCAAAAAAAACTCGGGCCGGTCGACCGGGCCGACCTTTTGCTAGTGTAATTTTTTCCAATCAGAATCAGTCAATATTTATCTATATTAAACGTGTAAAAAGCCATCAGGTAGTTTTTTATCGAAATTCTAATTATATTAAATGATTTAATTTTTATTCTTTTTGTCCTTGAGAAAAATTAGCATTTCATGTTGATTGATTGTCTATGTCTCCGAACATTCTTATACTTAGATTATATTCGCTATTTGCAGTTTATCACCTAAATAAGCCAATTCTCTTACATTATTATAAAATGACTAGCCGATTTTTATTTAATTCCTGGCTTGAAATATACTTTAGAAGATAATCGATTCTAACACTTCTCTTACCAACCGGCCCGGCCCACAAAGGTGCGGGCCGAGGGTCGACCCGCCCATCGACCCGGCCGTCGGGCCGGGGTCAACCCGTATCACTAGATTTTATATAGTCGGCCAATCGTTTTTCGACGATATCTCGCCATCCACTGGGCCGATTTGGATGATCTAGCCACCGTTAGATGCGCCTCGATGAGCTCTACAACTTTCAATTAGTGGACATGTATCGTTAACTTAGTATGAAAAAAATTTTAGATAGAAGAACGCCACATTTTGCCATTCTTTACTTGACAGGCGGATTATCAATTAAATACAATTTATACAAACCTTCAAATTCTAAAAAATTTTTGCAAAAATCTGCAAATATCTATAATATAAAATTTTTGCAAATTTGTGCTTATTTAATTTTTTTAATGCTATTGCTCATTTATAATCTTTGTTTATATTGATAAAAGTATTATTATCAAGAGTAAAAAATGAACTTTTTATATTTAAATAAGAAAATACTTTACAGAAAACCTGCAAATTTTGTTATGATATACTGTAGTAACAATATTATCATGATATAAGGGGGCATCCATAAATAATGTTATGTACCCCCACATAGTAGTGCTTGACCCCCTCTCAACTATATAAAAAAATTTCAAAATCTATATATTTGTATATAAAATTTTACAAAAACTTGAATATCTTGTAATACAGTAATCTAATATGAATTATTTAGGTACTATTCGATTCATCTCTGTAAGACGAATATAATGATACCAAAATCATGTCATCTGTATTACTGGATCAAAAGATATTTACAAAAAACTAGTAGTTATATAGTAATTTTATAAGAAAAGATATGACCAATAGTATTTGGCCAATAACTTTTGATACAGTGATCCAAATAAAATAAATTGATACTATTCGACTCCTCTTATTGAGATAAATCGAATGGTGCCAAAAACATTAAAGTTGGACCACTGGATCAGTTTTTAGACAATTTTTTCTATAAAAATTGTGTTATATTTTTTGACCTCCTCCCTATTTACTGAGAAAAATGTTATCTTTCATCTAACCCTTCTTGTATAATGTTATTTTTGGATGCCTCTAAACATAATTTAGAAAAATTTTGTGGTAATTTATAGAGCCATGTTATTTTTACTTCATAACTATAAAATAAAAATCTAGTATCAATTTTGTTAAGATTCAATAATGATTTTAATAACAAAATTGCTATAATATTACAATAATTTTATTAAGTTTAGTAATAATTTGATTGTCAAGTTGCTACAATTTCTTACTGCAATGTCATAGAAATTTTATTATAATTGCTATTTAATAATGACAATTTAGTTGCTAAATTGCCATGATTTTTTATATGATATTGTAGCAATTTTATAACATTATTATTAGATTTGGTGATGATTCAATTGTCAAATTGTTACAACTTTGCACTATAGTGTTATAGCAATTTTATTACAATAGTTATTAGATTTGGTGACAATTCAATTATTGAATTATAGCAACTTTATACCAACTTAAAAAAAAAGGTATAATATGAGTATATGCTTTAATTTAAAAATGAAACATTGTAGTTTTATGACTAGTATTAGTAATAATAATCCTTGGGCCATTTTTTAGCTAAAAATTTTTTTATAAAACTATAGTAATAGTTTATTTTCTTTTTGTATATTGTATTTAATTATATTATTCATAAATAAATGATTTTAAGCTCAATAAAGCAAAAGTTTTTTTAAATTTTCTAAAATAAAATATAAAAAAGTAAGCTAGCATAGTACCAAAAAACCTTTATATATATTTTTTTAAAGTAGTAAAACAGAAATCTTATTTTTTTAATTGTAGAGCCTGTATTTTAAAATTGTCTTGTTTTTATGTGATCTGTAGTTTGCCCAAAATTCAAGCTTTATACTTCATATTAGTAATTACTTATGTTTATTTCTGGCTTTTTCTTTATATAAAGCATTTTATTAAGTTGTATAATTAAAATATCTGCCTAGTTACTTTGTAAATAAACTGTGAAGACCTATCTCTAAGATCTGTAATGTACAGTACCGGATAGCAAAAACAATATATTTATTTTTTAGAGCGCCAATTTTGAGAATTTTATAACAATTCTGATTGGCTAATTTTTGTGTAACAAAATTTTGATTGGTTAAAAAGATAAAAATGATTTTTTTATATAATAAGCAATAAATATTAACCAATTAAATCATGAGAACATGATTGCATCAATCTGATTAGTTGATCGTCCTGTGCCAAATTTCTGCTATACTAATAAAGTTGCTAAACTTTAAACCCTTATAACTTCTTTAAAAGCAAGATATCAAAAATCTGTCTTACAGATTTATAGTTTAGATTACAAATAAAAAATTTGTAAGAGGGATTTTTAAAATAATTACTTGTTGTGAAGGTTTTAGACTTTAAACAATGCTGAAAAAATGGATACTTTTCACTGTCCAGTACTGTAAAATTTAGTATATTATAGTATATGGTCTGAATAAAGATAATTGATTGGCCAAAAGAGAAAAAATATATATTTAATTTTTACAAATTTTTAATAAGGATTTTATAAATTTAGCAGGTTGCGATATTGCAGATTAATATTTAAAAAAAATCAAAATTATTAATATTTAGGGTTAGGGTTTGAACTAGTATTAATATTAGGTTAGAGGGTGCATATATATGCAAAATTAAGCACTAAAAACTTTTGATTAGTAGCCCAAAACTAGTTTACATAATGAAATTTCAAGGTATTTAAAATTTTTGCTTTTTTTTTGTAATTTTCCTAATTTTTTATTCACTTTGTTACACAAGATCCTGTGATCTAATTGGCCAATTATATTAACCTGCAATATAGCAACCTGTGATATTTAACAACCTTCTTTAATAAAATAGACAAAATTTAAAAAGTTACTGCTTTTAGTTTAGGTTTAAATATAAATTTAAACCATAAGTTTTGTTCTTAACAAAAAAGAAATAATCTTACCATATCTATGTGAAATAATGCACACTTGTGTATTATTTTGAGAGGTTGCACGTTATTTCAAGTACGCGCATGGGTATTATTTGGGGTAAAGGTCAAATTCCTAAAAAATTGTGCGCTATATATATGTGATGCATAAAAAACCTGTATTTCTTAATTTTATATATAGCTTCCCAATCTAAGTCAGATTTTTTGACTAAAAAAATTATTATTTCTGCTTGTTATTTGAATTCGTTATTTTAGCAAATTATTAATTTAGTATTTGGAAAGTGCGTTATATTGGGACACACATTGGCGTTATTTCGAAACCAACATACTATTTTAAAAAAATGCAATTTTCAAAATAATGCCCATGTGCGTTATTTCATGTAAATATGGTATAAATTAATTTTATATTTTATAAATTTTCAAAGTAGAATAGAATTTTTTGTAAAGTCATTTTTTATAGAAAATTAAAGCTATTAGCATTATATAAGATAAAATTCTTTTTGAAATATTAATTTAACTAAAAAATTTCAAATTTACTTAAATACTATTTCTACTTAAAATATATTACAAGATTTGTTAAAAAGAAAAATAAATAGAAATTGTTACTATAATATTAGAAATTTATATTAATGCTATAAGTAATGCTTTCTAAAGAAATTCAAAAAATAAGTTTGAAAATTTGTAAGCCTTTTTAAATAATTATATAAATTTATTCAAAAACTTTAGTCAATTATACCAAGTGAATATTGCCAAGTTATATTTAGTTTTGAATTAAAATTAATTCTTTAGAAATTTACAGTAGAGATATAACTAAACTTTACAATATAATGTATTAAAATTATTTAATATAATCAGTATTAGTACTATAATCTTTAAAATTTAGATCTAGCTTTTATTTGTTAATATTAATAGTAAATTTTTTGTTTATTATTTTTTTATTGCAATTTATATATATAAAAAAATCTAATAAACTAATATACATTTATTTTTATTGCTACTTGAACTTGGCAATTAAATTTCTTATTGGCTAACTCAAGCTAATTAACATAATTATTAATTTAATATTACTAATTACCTTGAATCTAATTAACTATTAGATGATTGTAATCAGTGTTTAAAATTCAATGTTCTTATGGTTCTCAATGACATTTGAATTTTTTTAAGAACATTAATATTTAGAAAAGTTCTTTTATTTGAGAACATTTTATTCTCTTGAAATGTTCTCAAAGAGAACATTTATAAAATTTTTATGTTCTAGATTTATTAATAAAAACAATAAATTATATAAAATGTTTATTAATTTTAAATATGATATAAATATATATATATATACTGTATATATGTATATATGTACATACATACTATATATAGAGGTCGACTAAAGCGGAGTTAATTCAATATATGATCTACACACTGCATAAATTACATTATTGATACCTATATAACCTTCTAACAATAATTGCATCAAAAAGGTAACCCTAACCCTAACCAAATTTCACTCCGCTTTAGCCGACCTCTATATATATATATATATATTTTTTTTTTTCCCTTCGAACATCTCGCCAGACTCAATATCCTGGCTCTGGTTTGTATCTAGTCCACAACTATCGAGTTCCTGCCATGAACCCAACCTAGTGTTCCTATGAACCTGAACTGAACTGAACTTAGGTCAAGTTCAGGTTCAGGTTCAGTATTGAACCTGAACCTGAACATTTTTTAAAACATGTTCAGGTTCAGGTTCAGTATTGAACTTTTAGAGCTGGTTCAGGTTCAGTTCAGGTTCAGTTCATAAGTTCATGAACATGTTCAGGTTCAGTCAGGTGTTCATATGAACTAGTAATTCTAGGTTTGGGTCCGGGTTTGGTCTGGTCCTGACCAGACTCAAATTCTAAATTTTATTATTAAAACTTTATACTAAACTCAAACTCAATCATAAGTTTGGTCGGGCTAGTCCAAATTTTGCAAACTAGTTTGAATCTGAATAAAAATATATGTATTTTTTGATACTGAACAAGTTTACTTAGAGTGAGAAGTATAAATCAGTTAGTAAAATTTAGAGTATCATAGATATTTGTATAATTTTATTAATAAAATTATACAAATTTCTAAGATTCTCTAAATTTTACTAATTTATCATAACTTATTGATATAAGTAAACTTGTTAAGCACCAAAAAATACATCAAATCGGCATATTTTATTTTACTTTTCTTAAAATTTGAAGAAAAGATGCTTAATTTTGGAAATTTTCATCAAAAATTCAAAATTAAGCATATATAAAACAAATATTAAGAAAAATAAAATAAAATATACCGATATGATGTATTTTTTGGTGCTAAACAAGTTTACTTATATCAAAAAGCTATGTTCAATTAGTAAAATTTAGAGAATCATAGAAATTTGCATAATTTTATTAATAAAATTATACAAATTTCTAAGGTCCTCTAAATTTTACTAATTGATCATAACTTCTTGATATAAGTAAACTTGTTTAGCACCAAAAAATACATCATATCGGTATATTTATTTTATTTTTCTTAAAATTTGCGTCAAAGATGCTTAATTTTGAATTTTTGATGAAAATTTCCAAAATTAAGCATCTTTTCTTCAAATTTTAAGAAAAGTAAAATAAAATATGCCGATTTGATGTATTTTTTGGTGCTTAACAAGTTTACTTAGTGCAAGAAGTTATGGTCAATTAGTAAAATTTAAAGAATCATGGAAATTTGTATAATTTTATTAATAAAATTATTCAAATATCTATGATTCTCTAAATTTTACTAATTGACCATAACTTCTTGCGCTAAGTAAACTTGTTAAGCACCAAAAAATACATCAAACCGGTATATTTTATTTTACTTTTCTTAAAATTTGAAGAAAAAATGCTTAATTTTGGAAATTTCGTCAAAAATTCAAAATTAAGCATCTTTGACGCAAATTTTAAGGAAATAAATAAAATATAACCAATATGATGTATTTTATGGTGCTAAACAAGTTTACTTATATCAAGAAGTTATAATCAATTAGTAAAATTTAGAGAATCTTAGAAATTTGTATAATTTTATTAATAAAATTATACAAAATTCTAAGATTCTCTAAATTTTACTAATTGATCATAACTTCTTGATATAAGTAAACTTGTTTAGCACCAAAAAATACATCA
>QKWP01000275.1:70757-97524 GCA_003550325.1 Gigaspora rosea
TTGGGATTTGGGATAGGTTTGGGATTTGGGATAGGTTTGGGATTTGGGAATTGGGATTGGGATTTTTCCAGTTTGGGATTTGGGTTTATCCAATTGGGATTTGGGTTTGGGTGGGATTTTGAAAATTTTTAGGTTTGCCAACAAGTATACCCCAACCCCACCTCGACTTGCCATACCAAGCTGTAACCTTATTGGGAGATCCTCCGGAGAGGTCATAATTATGATCTGACAACCCCCGGGTGCTTCAAAGGTCCCTGCAGGCGATGTTCTGCACCGGCGCCTGAGTGCTAGATTTTTATAGTTTGAGGGAATGTCGACCCCCAAATCCTAACCAATGCTAGGCGCCCAAGTTCGCAGGCAAAGATCTTCTTACTACATCTTGTGACTTCGGTTACTTCCAAATCAGGATTCTAACTCAATTCGCTTCACAGCCACAAAGTTTTGAAATAATGGCTGCCCAGTTAAGTATGTAATACGACTCCATAATCAGCTGGCTTTTGTATTTTGCCTTTGGAAGAAATTGAACTGGCAACCTTTTGATTTGCATCCTTGGAGTATAACCGCTATGCTATTGCCCCGGAGGACCATATATACTATATATAGCCAATATGGATAACAAATAAATATTTAAGAAAATAGCCTTTAAAGATTTTAAGATAAAATATTCATTAATTGTGCAGTATGTTTTTTATATAGAGAGTATTATTATTGTATAGACTATATATAGATGATTTGTATCAAATAATATGCAAATACTAAGCAAGTAAAAAAGATACAAAATATTTGTTAGTATAACATTTAAATAGTTAAATAAAAAGTAATTGGATTCTAATTTTTTACATTAACCAGAGTGACATTAGTAAAATATATAATTGTATAAACTTTGAATATTAATAATATGTTCTAGCTCATTATGAGTTTTAAAATAAACAGAAATTATTTAATTGTAAATTTTTACTACCATTATTAGAGTTCCAATCTATTATCCAATTATTTAAATAACTATTAAATATCTTTTATCTGTTATTATCCAAATATCTATTTACTATTAATATTTGAATAACTATCTGAATTTTTGTAAGATTATATAGATATCTTATTTGTTTATCTATCTGAATAATTTAGATATAGATAAATGGATAACTATTTTATTCAGATTGGGACTCTAGCCATTATGATTTTATTTTTATTAACATTTTAAAATAACTTTTATAACTATTTTAATTACAATTGTTTTAAAATTAGACAAATAAAGTTTATTATTATTAAGTTTAATTATCTATTGACTAAATAAGGTATTGTTAAAAGCCATGTACCCATGTAATATTTTTGTATAAATCAATCAACTAGAATCAAAAAAATTTTGTTTATACAAATTAGCCCGAATAAGAACAGCTGTTCAAACCTGGTTTGGGCTATTAGTAAAAATGTTAAAAGGCAATTTTACCTATATACTAGTCTAACCTAACCTACTCTAATACTAAATAGGCTCTAAATCTAATTTTAATTAAGATTTTAAAAAATTTTGTGGTTATGTGGCTTTAGCTATCCCTTAAATAGAATTAGTTAAAATAAATTTTATTATTTAATTAAGGGTAGGGTAAATGTAGATTATTTTTCATATGATCTATATAGTATATTAAAATTTTATATAGTAAATAAAAAATGCTTCTGATAAATTTTTTTAAGATCTTGACCAATTTGTATAAAATTTATATAATAGGTAGTTTTAAATAGTTTGTTTATAATAATAAGTTTCGCAATATTCATTGCTTTAAAAAAATCAACTTTATATATAATTAAATTTTGTAAGTTTCTATGATTTTTGTAGGTTGTACAAAGAATTGATTGGTCGGATTATACGATTATAGATGGGGGTGAAATTACTCTTTATAATAAGATGTTTTTGTTGAAATTGTTAAAATTACTTGATGGTGAAATTGGTGGAATTAGTTTTTTAATATTAAAAATTAATTTAAATTGTATCAAAAATTAATTAAAACTAAGCTAAATCAAATACAATAATTGTTTTAGGTTTAATTTATAAACATATTAAAAATGATGAAATTATTGTTGAAATTATTATTGAAATTATTGTTGAAATTAAAAAAATTGAAAATGAATTTCACCCCTAACTATACATATGATGTTTACATGTAAATCATTCGATCATATAAATTTGGTTACACAAAGTTAATTTACAATCGATTTTATATAAAATTAGAAATTTGTACACCCTACCCTTAATTTAAAATAATATTTTTTTCTTTATTTCTATTAGAATACAACTTATTGTTACTATATAGTACTAAAAAAATTTTATCGTTTATTAATTTAATTTCATTAAAAAACATTCTAAATGCACTAATAATTGCAGTCAATTATTGATAATCCACTATAATCTATTAAAAACTTAATTATGCTTTTGGAATAAATACCATAACTAAAGTACAGTCAGACCTCTATAATCACAAATTGGTCATGTCATATTTTGGTAATTATATAGAGATATGACTATATAAAATTCTTGTGTCCAAAGTCCAATAAGTAACATATTTGTACATATTTGAAATGCTATTAAAAATTTAAAATAATTGATAGTGAATAAATTTTGATCTAGTGGCCCAATTTGGATAAAATAAAAATAGAGTATTTGATTCAATAAAACAATTCTAAGGACTAAAATCATCTAAATCTAGTTATAAAATCTAAAATCATAAATGATTTTTTAATTGAATATTAAATTTAATCAATTCTTAAACATGTAAAGTGATCCAAATTTTTAATAATCACAGGAACTTGTTATTGAATTTTAATAATCTAGAGATTATTAAAATTGTCTCATTAAAATAAACATTTTGGTAGTTGTTTAATCCAAATCAGACCACTATATCAAAAGTTATTTGCTATCAAGCCTTCAAGAATTTTTAATAAAAAATTTTAAAAACTAAATATGAATATTGGCTAATCAGATGTTATAATCCATATTTAGTCAAATTTTGTGATTATAGCAAGTATTTATTATTAATAAAAATGATAAAAAATTAATTTTTTTGTGATAGTAATTATAGGTGATTTGTAACTATAGCAAGTTTTTTACTATATTTAAACTGTTGTACAATATTGGATGCTTATATAGAGGTGTGACTATATGGGATGTAACTATATAGAGATCAGAATGTAATATAGCTACTTTAAATACATATCTAAAATAGCAATTTTAGATAATAATAAATATAATAAATATAATAATAATTGTATTTGTACTTTATTATAAAAAATTTTAATTTTATAAAACAATAACCAATAATTTGATATTCTTTAAATAAAATAGAAGCTTTTATTATTTAAAAAAAATAAAAATAATAATTTTTCCAAAACAATTAATTTGTTTTTATATAACAAATAATTAAAAATTTATATATTAAAAAAGTTATATATTTTATAAATATTTATAATTGAGAAGTTTATTTATTTAAATTTTAAATAATATATAAATATAAAATAAATGATTACAGAATATTAGCAAAATTATAACCCATAACCTAGTATTTATAAACCAAAGCATTTATAAACTGAGTATACAATTTTGTAATTAAAATAATATTAATTTTTAAATCAAAAATCTAATTTAACCTAAGCTAAATTAATTTTGTAAAGTAGATTTTCTAAAAACTTGGAAAACCTCATAATCATCTACAGAAAAAAATTCTGTATTATTACGAATTGGTTTTTCATAACTACTTTTCTGCATCTACTTTTTTCATTTTCTTTTAATTCACCACAAATTTTTAAATTATTTTTTCCAAAAGAAGGTCCTGTATATCTATTTTGACTAATTGCGTACTTTGTATCAATTACTTTACTAACTATTGAATTATCTAAATTTTGAAGATTTAAAGAAAAATAAAACTTGTTGAAGTTTTATGATAAACATTTTTATAAGTTTCTTTATACCAATCAATTGGATTATATCCACCAAGAATTTCGCTAGTATCTTTAACACATAAAATTAGTAAAGTTGGACCTTTATTATCACACCGAGCATGAAATTTTTTAGAACTAGAACCATGTCTTGAAGCATGTTGTAGTAAATTGAATATATAGAAAGTGTTTTGATTTAAATTACTTATCTCATTAATCCATTTAACTATTAATGTAATCAGATTTTGGTCAATTATATTTGATTGAATAGTAAGTTGTCATATAGGTACAATAGTAGATGTGATTAAAGTAGCAAAAGAAGTAGAATCTGTAGGCTTAATATCAGTAAATGTAGTAGGTTTGGATGCTATAACTATAGTAGATTTGAATGCAGTAGTTCCAAAGTTAATTTCTAAAGATATTGGTAATTTAACATCAGTTGTAAGTATAGCAGATTTTTTAGAAGATTGATTTGGTAAAATTAAAGAAACATTTAAAGAAGAAGAATTTGACAAATTATCAAAAGGTTCATTTGTAGTACTTGATTCTTGATTTTCATTAAAAGTATATTTTTCTAGAAGTTGAATATAAAATTTAGAATTAAAAGCTTTACGAAATGGATGATTTTTTTGATGAAAATCATTTTTTCTAATTAATTTAAAATCAATATATTGAATAAAGGGCTTAATAATTTTTTTAAAGTTGCAAAATGATTATCTGTATATTGAAAAACATCTGATGGTAAAGAATCAGATCGTATAGTTGACCATTTAAGAAGCTTTTTAATTTCAGTAATATTATTTGGACGGTTAATATAAAAATGAAGAAACTTCTCTTTTTGAAGTATAGTAAAATCATTGCTTTTAAAAATATTCACATCTTCTACAACAATTTTTCTCCATAATGTAGCTAAGTTTTCAAAATTTGATAATCCTTTTCTATTAATAAGAGAAATATATTTTTTACAAGGTTTTCTTTCTCAATAATAATATTTTCAATATAATTACATAGTTCTTTAAGATTGAGTTCATGTGCACCCCATAAAAGAAAAATAATTTCTGAAAACTCAATATCAGTAAGATCAACAGTACCATTATAAATATATCTAAATAAAAATATAGTTTAAAATTTTAGAAATCATTGAATAATTCTTTTTATATTATATTAATCCTATTTAATTTGGTGATTTGCATTACTATTCATTCTAATCTTTAGTAAAAAAATTAATATTATATCCATAAATTTGGAATTTACTATTAAAGATTTTTAAAATTTTTAATTGTAAATTCCAAAAATCTACACCCTATCCTATAAGTCTCAATAATTTTACAAAACATATAATTTTGTTATTTTGTTAGACAAAATATAAGTTTTATCATTTTATTAATAAAAAAATAATTTTATCGCATCTATAATATATATTAGCAAATTTTTCAATATTATATATAATGATAAAATTGGGCTAATCAATTATAATTGATAAATTTTAGTTAATTATAATTAGCAAAAGTGCTATTAATACAATTGATTATATAAATCAATTTAAATTGCTAATATAAGGCTAGACCAAGTTGATTATGTGTTTTACATTATTCTCTTCTCCTTCCAGATGAGGACTTAGTAAAATTTTAAAACAATTTTGTTTCAAAAAAAAATTTTCTGAATTTTTCTGTGACTTTGTAATATAAAAATTTTCTGAAATGTCCCATAGTCCTATATATATTTATCAAATTTTTTTTTACTATGAGGAAGGGGAGCTTAGAGGAGGGGGTAATGTAAAACACATAATCAACTTGGTCTGGCCTAAATAGTTGATTAATAAAAATCTTTATAAAATTCATTAAAATTTCTCAAACTTGACAACATTTTTTTCAATAGCTGCCAACCCAAATCAGATCATAAAATTATATATATTCTTTATAACATAATAAAATTCAGCTAATTTTGATTAATAGTTCTTAAAAATTTTTTGTAAACAATAGCCAATTTGTTTAAATGAATTGACTATCATATACAAGTGATTTCAAGATATTGATCAAAATTAGCTAAAATTTTAATACATTATAAATGAATGTCATAATATCTATGATAAAAATTTGAGCTAAGTTGGGTCTGCAGTTATTGAAGAAACCACTATTAAAGTTTGAGAAAATTTAACAAATTTTTGTTATATATTGCTAGTAATTACTGCAATAATAATTGATAGGGGTGCTATATATCGATTACACCTAGAAACTATTATCAATATATATAACCTCTAAAAATTTTTTACATATATGTAGTGATTAGCCAGGATGTATAAAGTTGGGCTGAATAAATACGGGTTCCAAAGATTCCAAGAAGAGAATGAACATAAGATGAGCAAGGTTATAACAAAAATTAGAGTAAAAGTCCAATAATTTTCAATATAGAAATTTTTTCAATAAGACTTATTTTATAATCCTTTTTGCCCCTTTGAGAATAAAATATAATGTAAACCACCAATTTAAATTGGGCCAACCTATTTTTTTTATCTGAAAAGAATTTCAAATAATTTAGAAGTAATGTTAGATTTATCAAATAATATCACCTTTCCAGATTCTATTTTATCTCCAAGCTTTGACAGCACCTTCTAAAAATAAGATGAACGTGTTCACAAAATTAAGGAATGTGCATAAAAATAAGCTTTATTAGATACTTCACCAACCTGAATTGAAATATTAGCGAATTCGGAACTTTCTACAAGATTTTTATAATCTTGAGATAGACATGTTTATTATTATTATTTTAAAAAAAATAAATATGATAGATGATGTATTGTTTATCGTTACGGTTTTATTTATACCCCTTTTTGACATTGTTTATGTACGTAGCAATTTTATAAATTTGTGTCTAGTGATACGATCGATTTATGATCAACATCGCTTTTCTTAAAACAGTGTAGGATTGTTTTGTATGCATGCATGCACGGCACTTATTCGCCAGTATACAACTTATTGATCGATAATTTAGGAAATACAGTATGCATGTACGTATGTTTTAATGTGTTACAAAGTCCTATAAAAGAATTAGTACTTGCAAAACTCGTAAAGATTAATGGTAGAGCGAACAACTAAAAACTTTTTACTATCGCTATTTAAATTTTTAAGATTAAAACCAAGCTTTATCAAAATTTTGCAATATATAAATAATCCCTTTTATTGTTTAATTCATCTTTCTAAGTTCAATTATAAAATTTTAATACCTAAACTTTAAATTTATTTATCTTACTTTTGAAATCAGAAAACTCATACTATAGTACAAATTTTAAATAAGGACTCGTAATAAAAATTTCTTGAACATAATAAATAACAAAAATAGTCATAATTATATTAAATTTAACGGCTCCAATTATTTTCCTGATACAAACTTTCCCGACAATTCATTTGCCCGCCAAACCTTTTTTGGACATATCACTTTTCCAATAGTGCATTTTTCCCGACAGTATTAGATTCCCTATATATGAGTTTCCTGACATATCACTTTTCTTATATATCTTTTTCTCAACATTATTATTCTCCCAACAGTATTCTTTTCCTAACAGCATTCTTTTCCTAACAGTATTCTTTCCCGACAGTAACCATCCCGACAGTAACCTTTTCTGACAGTACCCTTTCTCGACAGTACTTTGTCCCGACAGTATCTTAAAACTGGAAATATACATGAATTAATTATTCTTGCCCAAACATTTTAGTAATAGTTAGGATTAGAGTGAGCATTAATCTTGTACTTTTTCATGTTAGAGGTTGATATAGGACCAAAATTTTTAAATTGCATAATTTTCATGCACCTGAAGAAAGGATACTGTCAGGAAAAGATACTATCGGGAAAAGATACTGTCGGGAAAAGGTATGTCGGGAAAGATACTATCGGGAAAGAATACTGTCGAGAAAGAATACTGTCAGGAAAAAAATACTGTCGAAAAAAAAATACTGTCGAGAAAATAATACTATCGGGAAAAAGATATATAAGAAAAGTGATATGTCAGAAAACTCATATGTTGGGAATCTAATACTGTTAGAAAAAATGCACTGTCGGGAAAGTGATATGCCCAAAAAAGGTTTGGTGGGCAAATGAATTGTCGGGAAAGTTTGTGTTGGGAAAATAATATATACTCTAAATTTAAAAATAGTTCACCCAACGATTAACGCAATTCATAGATTTACCAACTGCTTGGAGTCTTGATAATAAATCTTATTTGAGTGTAGATTCGAGTGAACTTAGAGTGAATTATGAAGGTTAGTACTTAGTGAGACTTAATGATAGGCAAATAAATTTCATGTGCATGAAATATTTATTTGCTATGCTAATACATGCTAACTAGCTTAAATTATCAAAAATTTGGTTCAAAGTCCTGCACATTTGCCTATCATTAGTGAGACTATTTAGGTTCACATGGCAAATGATTTAATATTTTCAAATGAATATAATCTTTAAATCATAGATTTGGGAGAAAGCCAAAAAGAAACTGATCAATACGGGCAAATTATCCAATTCACCATATTGCAAGTTGTTTTATTTTGAAGTTGACATCATTGGCGAAGGAAAAAAATAAATATGCTGAAATACATCTGGGCGTAAATTAAAATATAATTATTTGAAAGTTGTTTAAATTTCTTTAACATACTTCTATTCAAAAGGATTGTTGGAATTGGAATTTAAGAAATGATGGTTATTTTAAATAGAATGTCCAGTAATAGAAATCTTATTTGTTTTTGGTATACAGAATATATATTATTTGTAGTTTTTATAGGATGGGAAGATGGTTCCTGGTTTATCATAGCGATGATAGCAATTATTTTTTGTTCAGGAAGGGGCAAACCTTAAGGACCCTTGTTTTCTATTGGCGATACATTGGATACTATTTAAATTTTAAAAATTGTATAAATCTAGGTAGTTATTGCCAAACTCAATAGTTTTTCTGTTTTTTATTATACATATCATGGTATATAGTTAAATATTTTACAGCATAAGTTTCAAGGCATTGCATTCTGAAATTTAAAAGGAACCTTATATCTTTGTGTTGGATTGAAGTCACAAGGTTGATCTAAAGAAGTAAACTTCAGTAGTAGAAAATTTAAATATGCAGGTAATGTTGAATAGTTATAATTGTATTTTATTTGATTTGTAATTTAATAATGTAATTCTTTGTAAAAAAAGACTACTAGTGATGATATAGATGATGAATTATTGAAAAAAGTGGATTGATACCTTTAATATGTACATTAATACGACCAATATATACATGCTTGAAGATTTAAAAAATTCGTTAAAAATTAAACAAGATACTGCCCTTAAATTTCGAGAAAATTTTAATTTATAATGAAAGTTATGAAGATACAATTATTTATCTAACAAAATTGTTTGATATTGAACCAAACAGTAAATTGTACTAAAATATCAAGCAGAAACTTGTTATCTAATGAAAAATTTAAAAAATCATTCAATGATATGAACAAATTACTAAAAATTGAGACAAATAATGGATGGGCGTCAAAACTTTCAGCAAAAATCATTGAAAAGTAAATATAAAGTTATTGTACTTTATACATATTTACATTCTCTAATTAATTATATACTCGTTGAATTAATAGGGAGTAAGCAATAATATATTTTTGATTTCATTTATGTGGCATAAACTAAATAAATGGACTTTGCTCAATTAATTTTCGGCATGTGCGTGACTCATACACTATTTGACACTTAAATTTGTACAAAATGATATTCAAATTTATACAAACTGATATATTCGTACAAGCATACATTCAAATTCATGCAAATAGACATTCAAATTTATACAAGCTAATATTCAAATTCGTACAAGCTAGCATTCAAATTCATGCAAGCTAACATTCAAATTTGTACAAGCTAATATTAAAATTCGTACAAGCTGGCATTCAAATTCGTACGAATTTGAGTATAAATTTGAAGTCAGTTTGTACAAATTTGAATGTCACCTTAAACAAATTTGAATGTTAGCTTGTATGAATTTGAATGTTAGCTTGTATGAATTTGAATTTGAATGTCTATATGTATGAATTTTAATGCTATTTTGTATGAATTTGAATGTCATTTTGTACAAATTTAAGTAACAAAAGGTGTATTAAAATTGATATTTTTGTTAATTATCCTCTAATAGACTATAATATATCTGTTAAATAACCAGATTGTTAATGTAAATTTTATTTCATACATCTCTGATAATATGCTTTTTGTATAAACACTTATCCTAATCAGTTATAACTATTAAATCACTAGCTTATAACTACAAAGTCCATGTATTGATGAAATTTATGAATTAGGACATTTTTATCTTCACGGAATTAACGTTGAAAAGGATAAATATAAAGCGTACACTTATTTCAAAACATTTGCTAATATGGGGTATACTGAAGGAATTAATTACCTTGGCTATTATTACGAATATGAATAGGAGTTGAAAGGATGAAAAAAGGCATTCCACTATTATCAAAAATCAGCAGACATGAATAATTTTAACGGAATGTTGTTGGTTATTGTGATTATTTAGTAAGGGTGGTGACAGATATTACATAATATTTTAGGGGGGGAGGGGGGTCTCTGAAATCTTACGTTAAATATAGAAGTTCATAATAGCCAATCAAATTTCTCTTATGTAAAAGGGAGGGGGTAGAGGGTATAGTAAAATTATATTATGTAATATATGTCACCACTCTAATTAGAGTC
The DNA here is from genome assembly GCA_003550325.1 of Gigaspora rosea. Taxonomy (NCBI): domain Eukaryota; kingdom Fungi; phylum Glomeromycota; class Glomeromycetes; order Diversisporales; family Gigasporaceae; genus Gigaspora; species Gigaspora rosea. Next base: position 81,405 of record QKWP01000275.1, read on the forward strand.
GAAATCGATAAGCATAAAGCATTTACATATTATCTGAAGTCAGCTAAGGCAGATAATTCCATGGGGATTTGGAAAAATGTCATTTGTTACTAAAATTTTATGAATGAAGTAAAAAGTAATTTATTTTTATTATTTTTTTTAGTTTAGAGGCTGGGTACTATGGCCAGAATTTTATTAGAGTCATTAGGACATAGTATTTATTACATGAATGAGGATACAACTAGCCACACGTGCACTTTTGGTGCCTAATTTAAGTAGTCCACCTGAAGCTTTTACACTAGCTGCCATACCTACAACCCAACTATAGGAATTGCCTATTTAAACCCTCTGGTTCACGCTCTTTCTATTACTATCTGATTCACTGCACAAGCGCAGATATTAAGGGGCCCCAACTCTTTTTTAGTAAATTGTTAGCCTAAGGGCTACTTTATCCTCGTACCAATTGCTGTCCCTCTGTGTCTCATTCCACTTCGATATATGGATTTTAGCAACAAAGCTATCTGCCATTATTAGGTTCATTCTGATCCTAGCTACCCACCTTCTTTTGGTAGTACTGTCATAGATCTTCACTATTACCTCCTAACTCGAGACTTGCCAAACGGGTTTCCATTTTTCTGGTTTCCTGGATTTTACAGTTTAACAATAACACTATTGCGCCGTAGCTCCTATTCAAGATGGTGGAACCAAAGTAACAGGTTTTTGCAACCCAACTGATCTGAGCCACATGGTTACCGATTACAGACCTATTGTTCAAAGCGTCAACAGTGGGATTCGAACTGTCAACATGCCATTTGGGGGGTAACACTTTGACAACTTAGCTAAGGCGCCACACCCTAATTTATTTTTATTATATATAAGGTTTATAGTTTATTTAAAGTAAGATTTCTTATGCAATTTTGTTACCAAGTAAGCATAAGAACATTATTTATTGATATATTTCAGCAACTTAAGCTTCTAAATACATACATATTTTATTGTTTGTATTATTTTAGCCCGTAAGTATAAGAACATTTAATAATTTTACTAGATAAAAATAGCTACAAAACAAGAATATAATAGGTGTGGCAGAACCCCGAAATATATATAGATAGGTTAGTACTTATTTTTGAGGTTTTTTATACAGATCTTTTTTATTTATAGTAATTTTTTTGCTTATTTTTAAGTTTTTTTGCAGATCTTCCCTTTTTTAGTAACTCTATAATTAACCTGACCTATCTATGTATATTTCGGCGTCCTGGTATAGCGACTAAGAGAAGAACTCTAAAATATACATAGATAGGTCAGGTATGAGTTTGCTTAGTTTTGAGGTTTTTTATACAAATTTTTTCTATTTATTAGTAATTTTATTGCTTATTTTTGAAGTTTTCCTGCAGATCTTTCCTTTTTTAGTAACCCTATAATTAACCTGACCTATCTATGTATATTTCGGGTCCTCTTAGAGAAGTTGGTAAGTTGTCACCCCCGACAAAGTAATTCTGGTCATTGTCGTTAGGATCAGAATAGAATTAGAAGAATTAGGCCAAGTGGCAGGTCTAGGGTTCAAATCCTACTAGTGATGCTTTTGAAATAATAGACCTGTGTTCTAGTAACTGTTTTCTGTTAATTGGTTGGGTACATTATCTGTAGTTCTTTGTTATCATTTTGTATAGGAGCTTTCAGGCGAAGTTGTGTCTCGTAATACAGACAAATCCAAGGAATCTAGGAAATAGAAACCTATTTGGCAAGTCCCGAGTACTATAAATTACTGTGTAAATACCAGAGTGAGCTATAAACTAAAAATAGCAAAACAGGTTTAAACAGGATTTTTCTACAAATCAGCCAATAAAATTGTAATAAACTTAAAATAGACCCAGTATAAATCAAGAGGGTACTGATCAAGAGGTATTTTCCAGGGTAATTTATAATAAGAAGGTAGCAAAAATCTTCGATAGCGCTACCAAAACCAGAATATTGGACCAGAGCCAGAGAACTAGACGTCAACTTCATTGACAAGGCTACCAACCTGACTACCAGAATTGTACCAGAGGAAAAGAACCTATGCTATAAGTAGTATTATAGAATGAAGTTCTAATTTTATTACCATTAAATTCTAAAGATTTCTACAATTAAAATGAGCTATAGTTTATTAGAAACAGATTAATAGTTTATTGAATAATAATGATTAATACTTGTATAATATACTTTTAAACCTTTATACATTTATACCTTTATACCTTTATACATTTATATCTTTATACCTTTATACTTTTTATTTTTTTATACTTTTATACTTTTTACTTTTTTACTTTTATATCTTTATACTTTTATACTTTTATACTTTTATACTTTTACATGAATATATTTCTAAAAGATATATAAACCCTAGCTTTTATCCCTACTCAACTTTAGGATTTGTTCCCTGCAATTCTTTAGTTATAGAAATTCTTTAGGCACAGAAACCTTTAGATAGTCTTGTAGCAAAATCTTGTAATATACTTAAATAAAATATATCTTTGTCCAACTAAATATACTCCTGTTCTCTAAGTAAAATATATTGAACTGCCACAGTGAGGAAACATTCCACTTCTACACTGGTTCATATCTTCTTTGACCCTACAAGATCCCTGTCGCCATGTGCTATGTTGCTAGTAGTATATTAAGAAGACTATAACACTTGTAACATTTTGGTGCCTTCTGGCAGAAAAGTATTAAAAACTGTTAAAAATATTAAAAACAGCTAGAACTTTTAGGACCTCCCTCTCCTTCTTCTTCTTTTTGAAAATTAAAGCAGTCAGAAGCATTATTCAAATATTAAAGAATAGAGACATTAAATTGAATCCTCTTCTTTTTCTTTTCTTGGAAAAGATTATTTCTTTTATTTATATCTGACTATTATCAAAGAGTAATAGCTTTTGGTTTTCCTATCAAATTGAAAGAGATTCATTTAGAAGGGCATACTTGAAGCCTTTTGCTTTTGTAGCACTGGTATTTTCCTGTTGAATTGAAAAAGTTTCATTCAGAAGAGCATACTTGAAGCCTCTGCTTTTGTAGCACTCTATTTAGTTATTTAGCTTATTGATACAAACTTGAAACTTTATTAATGACTTAACTCAGAAAATTTTACAAAAAAAAATATTATAAAATAAAAAACCTCTTACCCTCTTAAAATTTGGTTCTCACCAAATCTCCAACTCTACAAAATCCCAAATCTACCACATTCTACATCAACTCCACATTCATTTAAACCCAACCCCTCAAATTCAAAATTTATCCAAACCCTAATATTACCCCAAACCCAATTTCACTAAAATCTGACTATATTAAACCCCAACTTTGCAAATCTAACTTCAAGTACCCACTATATATATGCTATAACAAACATTTATTACTTATTATTTACTTGTCTCTTTATTTAAAATATTTTAATTTAATTTAATACATTTATCCAACCCAAATCTATTTCTAATTTCTAATCTCTAAACCCAACTATTTTAGAAATCCTATCTTTAAACCCGATCCCCACTACTATACTTATCTACCTTTTCTCTCAACCACGAATCTACCCTTATAACCATCTATTCCAAATACTCTATTTCTAATTATCCAAAGCTCCCAAATCTAATCCAACTTTTGAATCCATCTATATCACCCTTTCGAAACCTAATTCTAAGCCCGTTCTCCACTTCCATCTATTTCTTATTATCCACTTCTTACCTCTAAAATTACCCTAAACCTTTATTCCTTATAACCTACTAAACACCCAAACCCAGTGTTGTACATTTTGGCTGTCCAAGGCCTTTTTTGGCCTTGTCCATGTCCAAAATGTCCAAGTGTCCAAGATTGTCCAAAGCTTATACAGGCTTTAATTATTATTAAATTTGTCTAAAAAATATATAATTATATATTTTTTGGGGTGCTGAATACATTCCAGTTAAAATTAAAATAGATTGTCTTAATAAAATTTTAACTAATTTTACTTTTGTTTAATTGTTCAAGATTGTTTAAAATTGTTCAAACTACTGTTCAAAGCTGTCCCGTGACAACACTGCCCAAACTCTAACCTCTCTTACTTCTAATTAACTATACTTAAACCTGAATTTATCTTAATAAACTATCACTAATACCCCGCATTTTAATCCAAAACCTAATCTTCTCTACTAATCCTATGACCTTCTCCATTATACTATATCAAGCAGATATAATACGATTATAGGATCTCTAGTCACCTTTTTGGAGAATTCCAAGAGGAATAACCAAGTTAGTAAAAGTTCTACTGAATTTGGTACACTAGCACCCTTGATTAGAACAAAGATGGTCAAATTCTGAAACTCCAAATACTGATATTCTAGATTCGCCAAAATCCTGATTCCATACCTTCGATTTGAAATTTCAATCTTGTTCAAAGTTTTGACTTTTTAAAAAATCCAATTCACTGAACTTAATTCGTAATTTAAAAAAAATATATATAAATAAATCGTTATTAATTTTGGCAATCATAGTCAAAAAAAATTTTTGATAATTATCTACTAACCCTTCATGCACAGTGAACCTATCACAAATTCGAATTTTGCAAGAGTCCACTGATACATCTCCTAATAGTGCTCTACCAGAAAAACCTATACTTATCTTAAGCATTCAGAAGCCCTATTTTCAAAAAAAAGAGATACATTCGTACTTGGAATGCTCTACTTTATATTTTGTAGAAGCAATCCCAAAGTTCTAAGCCCAGTAAACAGCTTAAGAAAAAGAGCTAGATGCTCTATCCAAAGAAGCTTGCCTGCATCCCACTTTCAAGCTACTAAGAATCTGACCCTCAGCCTAAATAGCATTATTCAAAAGACATTGCCCTTATGTTCTAATCCTGGAACAACAAACGCAAAAAAAGAAAAAATTAATTAAAAAAATAATAAAAATAATAATAGAAATAATAATAATCAGTACTTATCTATTGGACGTTAGATCACGATCCAATAAGCCATGATGACTGATTATCTCACCGTACTGATCATCTTATTTGAAATTACTACGATCATACTGATCATACCAAATGCCTAGATCATTTTATCCATATTGGTTAATCATTCGCTACTGTGTATATATATTAAAAAAAAAATCAAACTATACTTATGAACAGCTAGTACTAGTCCAAAAAGAAAGAGTCTACATAGACTATAAACCAGGTGCCAAGCTCCAGACTTAAGACCTGATGAGGAAAATCAGTCAAGTCCCAACAAAGAATCTATGCCAAGTACCAAAGCCGACGAAACAAGACCAATGGAGAAAAGATCCTGAAAAGAGTTGATCAAAAGTTCGAAACCAAGTTGTCCAACCCAGGATTAGTACCATACCCAAATCGAAAAAATTATACATACGGCAACCCACGGTAACTTGTCAATAGGGCACCACCCTAGTAATGAGGCACCAGCCCAAGACCCCAAAGAGAAAGATAAGATCCAGTGAAGATAAACTGAGCCCAAATTCCACCAGAAATTAGTCAAATTATTTTTTTTTTTAAAAAAAAAAGAGAAGATAAATATAAAAATATATAGTACATAAAATAAAAACATACGTTAAAATACAACCCACCCCTAAATAAACAAGGCTTACTACTCAAAGCACTAGAACCCCGAAGTGATAATCACAGGTCGTAAATAACAAGCTCTACTAACGAAGAAAAAGATATAATAGTCTATGAGCTTTATCTCTAAACAATAAGTGATAAACTTTAAACCGGTTAGCAAGTAGTCTATGAGCTCTACCTCTAAATAATGGTGCTGTCTTATGGGTTCCCGGCTGTATTCTTCTTTAATCGTTGCAATTTTTATTAAAATTTTTATAAGAGGTTTTGGGATTTTGTTGGTACAAGTGATCGTTAGAAAAAGTTGTCAAAAATAGATGTAAACTAATTTTTTTTAATTTTCTTTCTTTTTTTTTAAATCTTTTTTTTGAAATTTTACTTTTTTATTTTTTTTTACTTTTTTTTATTTTTTTAGAATTAGACTATTACTAGTCAATCACAATTTACAAAAGTCATATATATTATATGGGGTTTATAATTTATTGCACCTGCAATACATTGCACCCCTTCTATTAATTAAAAATTTTGCCTATGAAACCACCTTTGAGTTCTAATAAAAAATACTCCTCGTGAAATTTTGGCATAAACTATACCCCTGCTTCATCCCAGGCCTTAACTCTAACCCTAATATTAATTAAATTTTATTTTTTGCTTTGATAAAAATTTCTTTAATTGTTTGTTACACAAAATCGATGATCCATATAGTTATAATAGGGGGTGCAATATATTGCACCGTTCAATAAATTATAAATTCCATATTATATTTATTAAATATGATAACTCAAATTTTTTAAATTTGATACTCTCTTAAAATTGATATAAAGTTTATCTATTAAGTGTATCAGTTTTGGGAGGTTAGACTATAGTAGCTATCTGATTATTTTTGTTTATTATTATTTATTATATATCATACAAATAAATAAAATATCTTGAAAAATCTGCTACCTAAGACTTATTGGTATTTATTAAGGGTGGCAAAGTCGCTCCCATGATCATTTTCTAGTTATCTAACAAAAAACTCAGAATTTTATGTCGATCGAATTAACAAATGTGATTGGTCAATTTCCATATCAATACAGTACGTGGCACATTAGAGTGTGAAATGTCATATGATCTACAAACATTTGTATTTAATTTTAATAACAAAAACATATAAAATTTTATACTGAAATAACTCCTAAACTACTCATGAGATGCATGCAAAATTATATTATTAGATTCCTTTTAACATTCTTTTAAAGCAATAGAGCCCTTTTTTTATTTTACATATAAGTTAAAGCAAAAACTGATTACTATAACATGATTAATTTTATGCAATAAAAAAAAGTGCTCTATTATCTTAAAGAGAACATTAAGAGGAATCAAATAAAGGTATTTTTACTCGTATATCTTTAATAATTTAAGAATTATTTCAATTTAAATTTTATATTGATAATGATAATGATCGTAATGAATAATTATCTAGCAGTCGGAAATATCGGGTCTCCGGTTGCAGATCATGCATATCATCGGAAAAATCTTGATTAGTAAAAATTATTATGTGATCTTCACTATGTTTATATTTGTTATGCTAGTGGCACATCACCCATATTATCGCTATTGAAGGTGATATAGCACGTACTGTACGTTTTGTATTTGTTATGCTAGTGGCACATCACCCATATTATCGCTATTGAAGGTGATATAAATGGAAATTTTAATATAGCACGTACTGTACGTACGTAAGTACGTACATACGTACAAATGTATTACAATGCGATTTACAACTAAATATTGTAGAGAGATAATATCTTGAAGTATGAGTGCTCGAGAATAAAAACCTGTAAATAAATATTTGAGCTCAAAAACTTGTACGATATTGACCAACCAAATATCAAGATCAGGCTTATTTTGAAATTTGATTGGTCAAAATCGCACGAAATTTTGTGGTCAAATATTTACGTATTCTTGGCATCATATAAACTGTACATTAGTCCATAATTATGCTATTGTCCGAAACACTACAGCAGGTTGGCACATTTATCCATTGGGTGAATGGAGAACAACTCCATTGACATTACTCCATTGCTCCATTGAGAATAATTTGCGAATTAGCCCATTGGTTCCATTGGCTCCATTAGTTGGCAGTTTTTTCAATGTGAGTATATCCATTGACAACCCTGCACTACAGGTAGAGAAATAGTACACCCGATGTCTGTGTGTTAACAAATTCTAAATTCTGATTGGATAGATAAGGTGTAACATAAAAAAACACACACGCAACAATCAAAACAATAGAAACCAGGTGTAATATAAAAAAAACAAATCGATTTTATGTTTGTCCGTCGGACTTTTAAATGGTTCCCATTTTCCTAATATGATAGTCATTGAAGGTGATATAAATGGAAATTTTTAATATAGCACGTTCGGGGTATTAACCATAATTATATGTGCAGTAATAATGACATTAGTGTAAGGTTTCATGCGTAAAATTGGTCGACAAAATCGATGAGTCTTTACTAGTAAATTACTATCAAAAGAAACAATCAAAAAAATCGATTCAATTCATGCATTAACAATTTTGTTTTATGCCAAAAAAATCGGTATAGTATAATCAAAAGAAGGTGCAGTTTAAAAGTTTAATCAGTCGAGCACTTCATTAGCAGGAATTTTTCTTTTGTATGTTTTTTTTGCAATATGTACTCCAGTCAAAAAACGTTGATAATCAAAAATTTAAAACGTAATTGTATAAAAAAGGTTTACTTTATAGATTATATAAAGTTTTGTCATAAATTTTTGATATAGTTTTATTTCTGAACCTTTTTAAGAGTTGTCTTTTGTTATCGTTAGGTGTTTTAATCAAAATAGTCATGTGTTTGTTACAAATTGGTTTGATAATCGAAAATTTAAAATTGTTATTGTTTAAAAACAGTTTCTTTCGTATTATATGTAAAGTTTATTATAAGTTTTTGTGATAGTATTAGTGCTGAATCTTTTAAGATTCGGTTAAAGAATATCGTCGAGTATATTAGGATCTTCATGGGTGAAAAATATCAAATAACAAAATCCGCACATACTAGTAATTTTTATTATAATATCTTATATAGACTTGATTAAGTAGTAAATGAAATACCTCAACAGCACCAGGGTAGTGACTGGACTCGTCAACTCGTGACTCAAATAATTCAAATTCGAATCATAAATTTTTTAACCGAGTACTCACGAGTTAATTATTAATATATAATGAAAGTTTTAATGACTAATACTTTGCATTAATAAATTTTAGTATGCTGCATAAATAATGTCGTAATTTTAATGTAATTATATGTAATTCTTTAAAATTTAATAAATAAACTACATATATAATTTTTTCGATCGCAAATTTTTAATAATAAATAAATTTAACGCAAAACAAAAGTACTAATGAACGGGAAGAATCCTGTAATAAAGAGAATAGTCAAAACACAATTACCATATGTCCAAAAGTCATCTGAACGCTTGTTTTCAGAAGTTGGAAACAATATTACAGTAAAACATACAAACCTTGATCCGGAATTGGTGGGTGAGATTATTTTTAAAAAGGAATATGTATTTACAACTAATGTAAATAAAATACACTTGCATTCGTAATTTGTAATTAGATATATTTGTTTTTTACAATTACTAAACATAATTGTGATCAATTAAATTGCAAATAATTGCAATTATCATAATTGCAATTAATTGTAATATTTTTTACACATAAATTTTGCTACTTATTGCTATGATATGTATTTCGAATTTAAAATGTTCTACATACATATATATTTTAATGTAATTGTAACCTAAGGCTAAAAAAAGTTCTTTATATTTTTATACGTGTAATTATAACTAAAAAAGTTGATCGTATTACTACAACAAATGCCATTTTACAATCATAGCAAAAACTAGATACTAGACCTGTCGTTAAACGACGGGTTTAACATAAAAAATTTTCTATTTCTATTTCATATTAAACTATTGTTACATATTGTCACATTATTATTAAATTTTATTATACAAAAAATATATTGCGTCTACATAATATTAATTATACTAATTCATATAAAAAGAAAACAAATTAAATAAGTAAAGCTTTCGAATGTTTAATTTTAAACAAATTTTTTTCATTTGTTTCATTATTAATTTCTTAATATAGAATGATACAACTTTTTCGCTCGTGAAATCTTTTGATCAAATATTAAAAACGCTTGTTCATCAAAGGGAAAAAAATCTTTAATGGATCGAAATCAATATAATTAATGTTTAACTGCACTTAAAATATCCAAGCGATTCACATAATCAAATTTTAAATATTGGATAATCATAACAAAAATTGCAATTAATTGATTAATTGTGACTGTGCTACCAATCAATCTATCAATTAATTGAGTTCAAAATAATTGCAATTAATTGCCTCTGCAATCAATTATTCGGCAGGCCTGAATAGCACGTACAGTACGCCGTACATTGTGATTTACAACATAATATTATATAATTGTATAGAGATAATATATTCCTTTTCATTTTTTGTACCTCTTTTATACTGTTTTATTAGCTATATAAACTCTAGATTTTTTCCTAGCAATTAAAAAAAAAAATAAACCCCCACACACTAATTATCCTAATACACATAGATACTATCCTTAATTTTATATAACAACCCGTCAATCCTTTCGTTAAACTATTATATATCCGTCAATCTTTTCAGTAAACTATCATATATCCGTCAATAAGCCATTATACATAATCTCCCTAAAATGAAATTCTTAATTATTCAACTCTTAATTACCGTGTTGTTTTTAACTTATGCGTTTTCGCATCCTAAAAATCATAATCATAAACCGACCTGTGATATATCCTCAAATCCCGGAAGCCTTCTTATTAAACCAGGTATGATTTTGGATTCTTAGAAAGAGGAGAAGTAATTTTAGGTAAAATTTTTAATTTATCATATGGTTTATTAATGAAATAGCTACTGGATCATGTTTTAATTCTGGCGATTAGATCCCTTTCACTTTTATTCCTGGATCAGATGTACCCTCTTCCCTTGATAAAGTCCAACTCGCCATAACATACGATGGAATAATTGTCCTTAAAACCAACGTTGCATTGAAACCAGGTATGTGAAGAGCTTTAAATCTTCGTCATGCTATAATAAATTACTAAATTTATATTGCTGAACCAAATCAAAGGTAAAGACAAATATTCATTTACCTTTACCGTCCCTGATAACACTACCCTTCCTTCTCCTTCTGATGCTCGCTATGAAATTGGATTTGATGACTGGAAACTCACTTCCGGAACCTTTTCAATTAATCATCCAAAGTTTGGTCTTACCATCTATGAACCCAGAATTAAGGAATGCTATGAGGTATAGTTATTTACATTCTAAATTTAATCTGTTTAAGCTATTCAGTGTTAATTGTTATTAATTTTTTTTTTAAATAAACAACTTAGGCTAGTGAAACCGTTACTATCCGCTGGGAAGATCGTAAGCATATTTATTTATAAAAAGTTTATAAAACTAATTAATGCAATAAATAATTAACGAAGCTTATATGTACACAACTATAGCATTCCATAAATATCAAAGAATTGATATTACTAAAATTGATATCTACAATAACGTAGCACAACAATGGACTAATCTTGTTTCTAAATCTATTCCTGTTAGACATGGCCAATACGATATCACTCTTCCTAAAACACTTGCAAAACAAAATGGTTATGTTTTTGGAATTTTAGTTAAACGAAATGGCAAAGATGAACATTATTATTCTAACCCTTTCAGTGTTACAACTGCGATCTAACTTTCTTAAAATTGGTTAATTACATAAATTTATATTGCATAATAATATTACAGTCGCACCTTGATATAGTCACACTCGATATAGTCACATGATCGATATAGTCGCCTTTTATATAGCAATTTAAATTTATATTATTTTATTATTCTCTACATAATGGTTAGTCCCAAAAGTTCTAAGATTATTAATTACGAGATAGGTCAATTTTATACTTATAGATCTTTAATTTATTAAATTTAAAATATTTTTTAATATTATTAATTATATATATAACAGTATTGTATATTTTTACTGTTTAAAGCATGTTCAAGCTTTAATAATAAATCAATTTATTTAAAAAAAAAAATAATATATATTTTTTAGATGTAAAACATATTTTACTTAAAAATTAATATAGATTATTTTAATAAAATTAAATAATTTTAATTTTTTTAATTGTTTAAAATTGTTCAAAGTGTTCAAATTACTATTTATAACTATTTTGTAATAGAGCATTCTATTTTACGCCATGTGCATGTACACGGGTATATTAATATCTTAAAATCTTGATTATAAAACAGCTCTTGAAGTTCTAACAAAAATATTCCTTGAAATTCTCTAACTCTAAATCTAACCTTACCATAACCTTAAACTGAGTTATTGCTTGTTCAACAAATTATATATTACATAAATTTGTAAGTCAATAAGTTAGTACCCATGTACAAACACTATGTGTAAACAAAGAATTTTCTATTATATAAATCAATTTTGTATAACAAAACCAAAAACTCTTCTAAAAAATCACATACTTAAAATTTTGCTTATAAAACTGTTTTTTTTATACAAAATAAAAATTTTTTTGCTAAATTTTAATATATATAAAGCCCTATTCTAATATTTAATTTTTATTATTACTCTAATATAAAAAGTTTAATTTTTGTTTAATAAAAACTATTTATTTTAATTTATATATTGCAGATTATAGATAATAATTACTTATAGTAATTATTTTTTTTTAGTTTCAAAGTGTTTGTTTTCAGAACTAGGATATTATTTAGTAGTTTAGCTTTTCAAAAGTATTATATGGATAAAAACAGTAATATATATAGACATTATGAATAGTAATTTTAACAATTTTAAATAATTTTAAACAATTAAATAAATTAAAAATATTTAAAACTATTAATATAACCTATTTTAATTTAATTAGAATATGTTTGGCATTTAAAAAAATATATAATTATATATTTTTTAGACAAATTTATTAATTATTATAGCCTGGACAAGCTTTAACAATTTTAGTAAAGATCAAAACCAGATACTGTATCTATTTATCTATATAATTGTATCTGTTTTAAAAAACCTATATTTAAAAATTTTAGTTTTAATTTGCAGATAACTGAATAAGCTTTGTAGATAACTAAATCATTCTACAAATATATTTAAACAACTAGCCAAATAACATGATAGCTTATATATGCACTATATATATATATATAAATAATTTTTTATTGTCATACATTGCCATATATTGCTATTAAATTTATTTTATTTTTTATTCTATTTAGTAATATAGCAGATGGCAAATACCAAATTCAGTACTACTAGGCTACCAAAATTAATTAGATTAGTTAAATGAGCTAATTATTCTACTAAAATAATTTGCTTAAAACTATAATTCATATGGGGGCCTGTTAATTAAAACATGTCTTATGACTTTTTTTTCATTTTGAGAAAATCACGTTTGAAATTTAGTGTAACAACAACAATGATGATCTATTATTAGTAGAACCTGTTTGATCTACATGAATTAGCCAATTATATAAGCTCTTTTCTATGACTATGCAGCAAGGATCAACAAGCTATTTTCTAAAATCTATTTTTAGATTGCTTTTATTTATATACTGCATTTAGAAAAATAGGCATTGCCAAAAATTTTATTATGTAAATTAATGCTTTAAATATTAAATTATATAATCAAATACATACTTTATTTGATAGTATCGTTAACTCATTTTTGCAAAAAATATATTTTAATTGACCACTTACCATATTTATTTTATTAGCTTAATTGATGATCCGAATATGATCAATACTATTACCATATTGGGACAATAGTAAATTTGGGGATAAGTACAATATAAATTTTTATTATATGCTAGAATCCGATGTTTGTCAAATAAAAGGTAATTTTTTATTAAGTTAACAACTTATATCAATTAATTGAAAGTTGTAGAGCTCACTGAGATGCATCTAATAGTGGTTAGATTATTCAAATCGGCCCAGTGTATTTTGAGATATTGCTAAAAAATAATTGGCTGACTATATAAAATTTGTTTATATGGAATTTTATATAGTCGGCCAATTATTTTTTTAGCAATATCTCAGCATACACTAGGCTGATTTGAATGATCAAACCACTATTAGACAGTGTTGTACATGGGACGCGTCTACACTATGTAAAAGGTCCAATATCCAAGATTGTTCAAAATCATCCAAGCCTATATCCATATTTAACTAATTAATAAAGTTATTTAAAAAAATATATAATTATATATTTTTTTAGGTGCTGGACTTATTGGTAAAAAAATTAAAATAGATTATTTTAATAAAATTACAATTTGAAAAAAATGTCCAAAATTGTCCAAAATTGTCCTATATACAATACTGCCATTAGGTGCATCTTATGAGCTCTACAACTTTCTTTCTTTTTTTTTTATATCAAAGTTCCTGCTCTGGGTGAGAGTTTATTTAATCAAACCTGTGGATCAAAGGCGCCTCTTTCGGCGCACCCACAATTGTTACATTGAATGAGAGTATGACTAGCCACACATACAACTTTTGGTTGTTTAATTGAAGTAGTCCGCCTACACTAGTTGCCATACCTACAACCCAACTAGGTGATTGCCTATTTAAACCCTCTGGTCCAACGCTTTGCATGTCAATCCTACTTGTGATTACTAGTACAGCTCTCCGATACATTCAGTGATAGCACATTGTTATTTAAAAATAAATGACACCTTGTCATATAACAAGTCATTTTTGTCATAAAAAAATCATTTATCTTTTTATGACTATACTTGTTATTTATAGTTTATATAATAATTATTAATAATCACATTGATATTTGCATTGATACAAAGAATTTTGAAAATCTATATTTAAAAGCTCATTATAGTGATATCTATCAATTAAACATTGCCGTCTGTTGATAATATTTGATCAAATGTTTCACAAATCATGAACCATATCTCAACTATCCTAATCCAAACACTAAATGCTTATCTGAAAGAGCTTGTTAGAATGGCATCAATAAAGAGCTGTTAGGATGATTATTTAACATAACCATAAGGAGTTTTTAAAATGGTTATTTATCGCTAACTATAAAGAGCTGCTAGAATGATTATTTAATATTAATCATAAAAACCATTAGAATGATTATTTAACACTAATCATCAAAAGTTGTTAGAATGATAATGCTAACCATAATGAGATGTTAGAATGATTATTTTTAAATGTTAATCTGTGTAAACTTGATTAACATAAATAACACCTTTTTGTAAAATCTTCATAACACGTTAACGTGTTAGCACTTATGCGTTATACATGTTGGCAAAATCCCAAATTACTATAGTTTGGGATTTGTCCGTGCCCAAATCCCAAATATATCCCAAATTAATTTCTCAAAAACTTTATTAAAAATCTTTGTTTAAACAAATAGTTGATATTCTTATTGTTATAGATAACATATTTGCAAAATTTCAGGCCTACTTTTTTGATTTAATTTTTTACAAATAGCAATTGTTTTTTTTTGAATTTGGGATTTGTCCATGTTTTGCCAGCAAGTATACTTATGCATGTTAAGGAACACAGATTATAACTATTCTCGATAGCACGTCAATGTGTTTAGCTTAGTAGTACTATTGTTGAAAAGCACATAGTGTTAAATAGTATGTTAATGTGGCAAATAACACATCAATGTGTTGTATATTAAATTCAAATATATATAAACGAATGAATTTGACTTCAATAAAGAGAGAGACAGATGAAGAGGGGTTCCCTCTGATTTTATTTAATGAAAATAAAGGAAGTAAGCTAGTGTAGAGCTAAAGAGACCTTTATTCAAGTAAATCAGAAACTTATCTTCTAGTATCTATTAGAGTTAAATTGGTTAAACATATATGCTCTCCCTCCTTTAATAGTTTCACTATTTTACATCTCGCTTATTATGTAATAGAAATTTGAAAAGGACATAGATTGTTCACCTATATTTTGCAGAATATTATAACCACATTATAGAACTTGGATTTGTTATCACTTGTATACTAAAGTTTATAATAAAATTGGTCGAATATCCATTAAATTGAATATGAACACAGATAATGGATTCAATGCTCTACTATAATAGATTATATTGATTAAAAAATGGTTAAATCCAACCTATGATTTAATGGTAAGTCTAATATTTAGCAGTAATTTAAAAAAAGATCAATTCTATAAAACAAAAAAAAGAACAATTTAAGTATAATTGAAAAAATGAAACATGTAACACTAGGGCTCCGAAGTCCAGGTCTGGTCCGGTCTGGGTCCGGCTGGACCCGGACTCGAACCCAGACTCGAACTATAAATTTTGGAAATTTTGAACCTGGACTTGGACCCGAACCTAAAGTACTGAACCCGAACTGGACTAAAACATGATTATAGGTTCGGTCCGGGTCCGGTTCAAAGTTCGCAAACCTGTCAGAGTCCGGGATTAGCAGTAAAAAAAAAAAAAAAA
>QKWP01000275.1:98492-121182 GCA_003550325.1 Gigaspora rosea
AATATATATTAACATTAGTATGCATATAATACAGTATTTTTATATAAATTTCTTTTTTATTACTATACAAAGAAATTTGGCCACTTGGCCGTTTGGCCATTTGGCCATTGGCCAACGGCAATATCGGCAAAATAATTTTTATTGGCCTGGCCAATTGACATTCAACTTTGGCCGCAAAATTCTGGCCATTTTGGCCAAATAATTATATATTGGCCGATGGCCAATTAAATTTTCTTTGGCTGATTAAATTGCCATCACTGCTCATATGGTTATATCCGGAATATTCATATTATAATGCATCAATCAAATAAAGTAACTCTATATATGTTAATATAAAAAATGATTTATGCATGAAGTTGTACAGTACTTTGTACATTTTATTCTAACTTACGTATTCGTCAGGTGTCATTAGTGGCCAGACAAAGAAGATCTAGGTGTATTTCAGAAATAATTAAGAGTTTAAAAAATCTTATTTGTGTATCAAAATTTTGAAATCAGAAAATAAAATGGGAGTATTTAGAGACTTCTATTTGACGAAATTATGCCAATCAACAAACTATTTTTTTTAACGTAAAATACAGTTTGTTTGCATAGTTTTGTTCTAATTCGGTACTTCTGTACTTTTCTTGTACGATGCTTGTTTTCCATATTTGGGGATTTTCTTTTTTTTTATATATTATTTTAATTAAAATAAATAAAAATTTTCCTTAGTTACCATGAAAATACTTGATCAAAGATCAACCTGTCTTTGTCTGCATACTCTCCTTTAGAATCAGATCATGCCAAATTAGCCTAAAAATTCTTTACGTATTTATATACTCTATTTAAATTTACTATTTTGAATTCGTAAACCATTACTAGAGTACTGCCCATTTTACTTATTTGCGCAGGTAACACAAAATAAAAAAGGGAATCCGATTTTGTAAATAAACTAAGTACGCGAGATAAAAATTTAGAGTTAGGGTCTTAACATTAGAGGCTATAGGGTTAGAGTGATGCTTAATATAAGTAAACTTTCATTCCTATCATTTTTAATTAGTGCACCAAGATCAATTTAAATATTAGTTTTTGCGTATTTTTGCTTTTTTTATCTTTTACGTGTGTTCGAATTCTTCGTCAGGCTGATCTGGAATAGGCAAAATTTGCACTCTCTGATTGGCTATATTTCCTCTCCAGGAGCTTGTATTACATGCACAAATAAGTGGATGCGAGTACTGCACACCCACCCACCTTGCAAACTTACGTTTTATTTATACTTTTTTTGATGAAATTTCTTGTTACACATTCTAGTAGGTCTCAATTTCAGATTAACGGATCCACACTGATTTTCTTTAAAAAGATCGATTCCCGAACATGGCGGCAGTGTATTTAAAACTTCACTAACACGAATAGCTTATGTCTATTTATGATATAAAAATTCATGTTTTATCTACTTTATCCGTATTAACGTTAATTTTTATATTATCTGTATTTAAGCCTCAAATAATATTTTTATTTGTTAAAAAAAAAATGATTAAAATTTTTTTCTTATTTATTAATACGTTACAATTTATTAACCTTATAATAAAACCGTAACAAGCAATCTAATACAGCTTTCAACTTGCGCTATTCTTATTATATTCCATACTGTGTAAAGTATATAATAGGAAAATAAAATAAGTGCTTACTGTACAAGTATGTATTTATATATATAATATAATAATAATTATTACAGTATATACTTATAAAAAACTAAAAAGCCAGTATAAGTTTAAAGTATAATTTATTTATATTGACCTAATAAATAATATAATAAACAAACAAAATATTAAAATCATGTTCTTATTTAAAATGCATTAAATTTATGATGTAAACAAGTTTTATATCGGGTGATGCTAGTACCTATATAAAATTTTGATGGGATAAAATGCGCATGATTCGGAAACATGCGAATTAATGCGCATTCACGCGCATGATTGGGGAATCATGCGCATGCATAAAACCTATTTCTAGACCCGAGTGATACTTACCCAGAACAGAACACTATGTATGTTGGATTGGGTTTCAGACTTTCGAACCGGACTCAAACTTTTCGGACTGGGCTCAAACTGGACTCGAACCAAGCAAAAGTTTGATATTCGAACTCGGACCGGACTGAGTTTTAAAATAGTTTGAGTCCGAGTCCGGTTCTAAATTCGAACCGGACTCAGACTTACCTAAAGTCCAGCTTTAGTCTGGTCCGTCGGAGCCCTATATGACACTAAAAGAACTAATTTAAATTATTAAATCATTAATAAATATGAACTACGTTTATTATTATTAATCTATTACATCAAGAATCATCTGAATCATTTTTTCAATAAGTGAAAATTGAAAAATAACAACTGTAAGTACTGATTCTATGATTTGATACCTGGAGCAATTCATATTATATACGAAGAATATGCTTTTGAGGATAACCTGTTGGTGTAAAACACACTAAAAACTGGCAAAGTTGAAATAAAAAAAAATGCACACCAGATACATCTCAAACTGAGAAGTATTATTAATTACCAATCCATGGTTGTAATTTCTGTTATATCGTTTAGTTGATTAATATAAATTATAGTTAGTTGATAACTAGTTGATAACTAGTTGATAACTAGCAATTAATTGTAATCAAACCAGTTGATAATAAATCGATTAGTTGAAAAGTTGCCAACTAGTAGGTTTTTTAACTAACGATTTGGAACACTAAGTCATGCTGAACCAGGAATAGATGTTAAATAGTAAAAAATGCAAAATAACGTCTAGGGGCATGGTTTGAGTAATGGCCAAGATAAAGCTTAATTCAATCATAATTCGAAATTACACTTTTGGAAGTTATTTTGCATTTATAAGGAAAGTCCAATTTAGAAATGTTGAATAATAACTCCGATATAGATAGTATCGAATTTAGCTGATTTGAAGGAATGTAATGAATTTTATGATTATCGATAATTATTTTTTGGTAATGTTTTTGATAATAGTAATTATGTCATTTATTTGTTATTTTAATATCATTTATAAAAATATTCTTTATGACTTGTTATATTACCATAGTTTTGTATAATTTTTTTTTATAATAAATGACATTATCATTTTAAAATGACATGTCATTTATAGTCATTTTCATAAAAATTTTTATGATCTTGTCATTTACTATCACTAGATACATTAGTCAGTCGAAGACAGTCTCGGATACTAACTACATCCCCTTAGGACTAATTTATCCTCGCAGTACACTTGGTAGAGCAGTCCCTGTCCAACACAGGTATTACCTACACTTCGGTAACTTACGCACTCACCGAGGCAAGCAACTTGCAGTCAGGAAATACCTAACTGCTACCATTACCTACTTCTGCCCTTGTAAGATTTGCTCCAACCCTAGTACCCACCATCACTTTCCTATCGGTCTTTCACTGATACATCCCAGACTTCCAATCTAGTTGGCCCGGAAGGGTTGATCTACTCGGCATTAGGTACCATTATAGTTTTTCTCCCCCTAGTACCTACTTCTATAACATAGGTCCTTTTCTTCCAGTACCCGATCTGGCAGCCAGGTTAGTAGACCTTGTCTCTGAGGTCAATGTCCGGTTCTTCGGCTCCGGTCCAATATTCCGGTTTTGGTAGTACCATCAAAGATTTTTGCTACTTCCTTACTCAGGTCTTGCCAAATGGGTTTTCGTTTCTCTAGTTTCTTGAATTTATCTGTATCACGAGGCACAACTTCGCCCAAAAGCTCCATTCGAGATAGTTACCAAGGACTACAAATGATGTACTCAACCGATCCACAGGAAACAGTTACCGGACACAGGTCTATTTTTCAAAAGCGTCGCCAGTGGGATTTGAACCCTAAACCTGCCACTTGGGCGATGACAACTTACCAACTTTTCTAAGTCGCCACACCCAAAGCTCTACAACTTTCAATTAATTAACATAAGCTATTAACTTAATAAAAATTACTTTTCATTTGACAAATGCCAGATTCTAGTATATAATAAAAATTATAGTAATTTTGTCCCAAATTCTAATATAAAAAATAGTGCTGTCTTATCCAGATCAGTAATTAAGTTTATAAAATAAATAATTTTATTAATTATAAGTATAGACAATTTTTAATATATATATAAATTAATTAATTTATTCTAGAAAATAATATTTGTCTAAATTTGTAACTTAAGCACTAAGTTGTGCTTGGCTAAAATTATTTGCTAATATGTGTACAAAATAATCTTTTCTTTTTTTTTTTATTTATTTATTAATGTCAAGTACAGAAATAGGATAGTAGGTTACAATTATATCAGGATGATATATAAAGAAATACTATATTTAAAATTTCTAACTAATCATCTAATGATCTATGCAATAGGGCAAGCCTATCACTTGCAGTCAGGGCTAACCATTAAACTGCTACAGAAAGAAGATGTGACATTTCACCTTATACTTTTCTATTTTAAACTAAAAGGTTAAATTTTTAGTTTAAGAAGGCTAGAGAAAACCAAAAATAGCAAAAAGGTTTAGATGTTAGTGAAAAATAGATAAGATATTGTAATTTTGTGAGTACTATTTAAGTATATATAGATCTAAGTCATAGTTTGATTGAGATAGTGGTTGGGTAGTATTAATAGTACTTTGAGGAAAGTATATTTTTTTGTTTCTAGTTTTGTGATTAATTTTTCGTGCAGATTCCCAATTGTGTTGAATTATATTTCTTGGTGTCCAGATCTCTTTTACGAACCAATCTAATAGATTGTTAGAAAGTTTGGTAAAAAAATTTGTTGTGTGTTTGGTAAGAAGTTGTTTTAGAGACTGAAGAATATTTTGAGGTATTGTGCCAAGAATAAATAGTAGAATATAGAAAGAGAGTTGAAAAGGAGGTTTAATAAAATTTTTGATTAATATATTAACAGTAATGTTTTCAATTTGAAGTTCTTGTTTGGTTTGAGTAGTTATTTTGTAAAAAGAGTTTATAAGTGGAGTTTTAACTGAAGGGCAGTTAAATAAATGTAATATGTCTTCCATTTGTTTACAGCTTGCACAGTTTGTTGTAAGGTATAAGTAAGAGTATCGAAGGTTTAGATTTTGTATAGTTGGTAGATTGTTGAGTAGAATTTTGAGATAGGTTGTATATAAATAAAAGTTATAGTTGTAAGAGTTAATTATGTTGAAAAATAACTGAATATTAAATAAAGGTAGATTTTGAAGAGATTTAAGTTGAAGAAGGTTATTAGTATTTTGAATAAGAAGAATATTTTTAATAAATTTGCGAAGTTTGAATGTGATAGTAAGTTCTTTCCAAGAAAAGAAGGATGGAGGAAGAAGGTAGTTTGAATTTTTTTCAATAAGCTTTTTATTAGTGCCACTTTTAGCAAGATGGTCAGCATTTGTGTGTAATGCATTATTTGAGTGAGCTTTAATTTTGTGTAAAGTTATTGAAATATTTCAGAATTAAGAAGATAATTTATATTGTGTATAATGTCCCAATTTGGAAATTTAATTAAAGTGTTTTGAGAGTATTGTAGATTTTGTAGAATTTGTATTGTAGATGCATTATCTATATGAATATTGATTGATATATTATTTGGTATTATAAGCAGAAAATAGAAAATAGATTCAGTTTCTGCGCATGTTGAATTTGGTGCATTTGGTATTGCTGCACAGAATTTAATTCTAATTTGGTTATCTAAAATCCAACCTATACCAGTTTGGATATTTGGTGTTTGAGAATGAACTATTGAAGCATCTGAATAGAAATGTAGATTGTTTAAGGGTATTGTTTTAATAAGATTATAGAGATGAATTAATTCTTCTTGATAAGAGGGAGTTATAACTATATTTTTAATCTGTTCAGTATTTAGATCTAGAATGCTAATTGAAAGATTTGTTGGAGGTGAGGGTATATATAGTTGAGAGTGTATTTGGCAAAGAGCTTGAATTTCTTGGTGGTTAATAGATAATTTGAATGATATAGTTTGGTCTATTTTTTGTTTTTGTGATTTGCATGTGAGATAAATTAAATTTTTTGGTGATAGTATTTGTGTTTGTGATGATGGAGTTAAGAGTATGGTACCAGGAGTATCAAAATTTAAAGAATAGTTTTCAATTTTAAAAGAACTTTCCATAATTGAAATTATCTTTCCAAGATTTGGTTGAGTTAGAGTAGGGTAGATAACCCAGCTATTCTTTTTTGGTAAAATAAGATCTATTGTGTTTAAAAAAGGGTTTATAGAATCTAATTTAATTTGCGGCCAAGTTTGTATTATAGATTTGGTATTAATTTTTGTTTGAGAGTTGTTTGAACCAGAAAGGAGTACGACCACGAGTGGTTTTGTAAATATGAAGATAGATATTATTCCATGGTAGTAGGTAATTATTGTTAGCAGTTAGAAGTTGTTCTAAAAGGAGAATTTTGTTGTTTTGAAGGCTTTTGATTGTAGAAGAATTGCATTTAGAGTTAAGAAAGTTATAAATAGAGTTTAGAGTTTGATTTGGGAAGAAGTTTTGATTAATATTTAAATTGTTAATATTGATATTGTATTTTAGGAGTTAAAAGAGATAGAATATGCAAGTAAAGTTGGTAAAGCGTTTGTGTTTAGTTTGGTAAGTGAGAGTGTATTGCCATGTTTTAGAGAGCCATTCTTTAATTTTATATTCAAAAATTTGTTTTAGGAAAGGTAAAGAGTTTATAATTTTTTCAGTTATATTGCTTCCTGTATAGATACAGAGTTTGTGGAGTGAAGAAATATTGAGGAGCAAGAGGTTTGTTAGAATATTATTGCTTGTATTTAGAGATAGTTTAAGAGATCTTTTTATTTGTTTAGTTAGGAGAGTTGAAAGTTTGTTGATTTGTTAATTTATTAAAGGTGTTGCTTGAAGAAGATATTCTATTGAAGGTGCGAGAATTGTATTGAAAAGTCTTGAAATTTGAATTGGCAAAAGTTTTTTATATTGGATCAGTTTAATAAAGTTTTCAATTTTTTCTATAATTTTTTCGAGAGTTGGTTTAGTTGAGCCAGTACTATTAAAAAAGATTCCTAAATAACTAATTGTATCATGGTGTTTCCGAAGAGGAATAGTTTCATTATTAAAAGTTATAGGAAGTATAGATAAAGTATTTTGGTATTTAGATTTAGGGGAGATAAGTATTAAATCTGATTTGAAGGGATTTACTTGTATATTGTTAAGTTTATATAGTTTAGAAACATCATTTAGTAAGTTTTGAAGTGAATTTGGATCTTCACAGTATTATCCATAAATGCTAGTAGGGGTATGGTAAGAGTAGGTGGGTTTTTTTGAGTTAGTTGTTCTAGTGGTGATAGAGTATGAATTTTAAGGAGTTGTTTTTGGTATTTGGAGTTAATATAACAAAGAATAGGATCATAATAAATTTTCTATAGGAGAGGAGAGTAGGTTTCTCCTTGTTCTATGCCAGAATATAATGATATGGGTTGTGTTGTACCACATGCTGTAATAACTTTGGCTTGGCGATTTGTATGAAGATTTGTAATGAAATCAATGCTATTTTGAGGTATGCCAATTCTCTTGCATGCTTCAGCTAGTCTTAAAATATTAATTTTATCAAATGCTTTTGACATATCCTGGAAAAGGATCTAGGCTTCTTTATTGCTTTCTTTGTAATGTTCAATTGTATTAAGTAGAATTTGAATAGGTGTATGCATTGAGAAGTTTTTGGTAGCTGCAATGTTAAGATTGCATAAAAGTTTGTTTTGAGAGATAATATAATCTAGTCGTTTTGTAAAGATTTTAGTAAG
The DNA here is from genome assembly GCA_003550325.1 of Gigaspora rosea. Taxonomy (NCBI): domain Eukaryota; kingdom Fungi; phylum Glomeromycota; class Glomeromycetes; order Diversisporales; family Gigasporaceae; genus Gigaspora; species Gigaspora rosea. Next base: position 106,265 of record QKWP01000275.1, read on the forward strand.
ACATTTTTTAAGAGGTTCAATAAGTGAGATAGGACGAACTTGGTCAAGTGTAAAGTCCCAATTTGATTTTTTTGGAATAAGGTATATATGAGACAATTTTCAGGTTGAGGGAATTTGTTGAAGTTGCAAGCATTTGGAGAGAAGTAGTCGAAGAGCATTTTGGCTTTGAGTTGAGAGAGATTTGATGTGTTCATAGTTAAGGCCTGAGGGTCCAGATGCTTTTTGATTAGGTAATAAAGAAATAGTTTCAGACTACTCTTTATTAGAAATTTTGGATAAGAGATTTTCATAACAAGGTTCATATTCTGGGTGTGGTTTAAAAGATTGTAAAATTCAGAATTTGGGGAGATTGTAGAAAGAGGCTGTTCTTGGTAATAGGTTTGAAAATGATATTGAATTTGGGTTTTAATTTCTTTGGGATTTGTTAAAAGATTGTTATTTGTAAGAAGTCTGTCAAGATGTATGCTTGAACCGAATCTCTCAAGAGTTTTTTTAAAGAAAAGTTTTGGATTTTGAATAAAATTTAAGTCACGCTCTTGGAGTTTGACTTTAATTTCTTCTTGTATTTTTTGTTTTATTTCAAGTTCAATTTGTTTTTTTAGATGTTTCTCTTCGAGATTGAGAATAGAAGTATATTGAGAGTTTGTGAGAGTTTTATTTAAAGTTAGAGATGAGATAAGGGTATTATGTATATATTTGTTGTAATAGTTAAAAAGTGAGTTAAAGAATTTTTTTGATTTTAGTAGTTTCTTAATAGAAATTAAGTGTTTGAGTTGATAGTGTATAGGAGAGAGTTTTATTTTTGGTTTGTTTGAGAGGTTTTTAGAGATTTTTTTAAAGGGTATAAATTTTAATGCTGCTTTGTTGATTATTTTTTCGATTTGTTGCCAGGTTGAGTTTAAATCATTGATATTTTGAATTTTGCTTATATTAGAGGTAATTTTTTTAAGTCTAGAATCAGTAAAGTCTTGGTAATTAAGAATGTGAGTTTGTGAGGCATGTTTTCATAGGAAAACCTTCCTAGAAGGCTGTTTGTATTGGTTTTGTGGAATAGAAAGGATGACTTCAAGTGAAACTATATTGTGATCAGAGTTGGTAGAGACTGTGTCAAGAATATCAGTATAGTCTATAAGAGAAATAGATAAATTTGTCCATATTTGGTCAATTCTGCTATATGAGTTTTTGTGAGAACAAGTAAATTTAGTTGAGTTTGGATGAAAAAGTTGGTATATATCATGGAAGTGTGGTTTTAGAGTTTTGATAAGTTGAGATTCAGAAAGAGAGGTTTTTTTTGGAGGATGTTAATCAAGTTTAGGATTTGGTGTTGAGTTAAAATCACCCATAAGTATGATTTTGTGTTTTGAGGTTTGAATTAAAGTGTTGATTTGCTTAAGTACATCTTTTCTTTGTTGTGTTTTTTCTTTAGTAGGATAGTAAATTTGAATAACTTGAAGAGAAATTGATGGTAGAAAGAATTCTATACTTAGAATAAAACCTTTGTATTCAAATACTTTGCCAATGTATTTGGATATTTGGTTGTAAATAAATAAACATACTCCAGCTTGTCTATTGTTAACAGAAGGACTCCAAAAGTTTTGGTAGTTAATTAGGTTCTTAGAGAGTTGTAAGAATTTAGATTCTTTTAATGATAAGTGAGTTTCAGAAAGACCAAATATATCTATTTGGTTTTCTATAATGTGATCATAGATAAAATTTTGTTTAATATATGATGATAAACCATTAATATTAAGGGAATTAATTTACAAAATAATCTAATTTTAGATACTACTTTTTGCTACAGTATATACAATTTTAAGCACTTAAAGTTACAACTTCAGATACAATATTTATATATATAGCCTATTTTTATCTATTTATTGTTTGGAGCAAAGCAAAAAACCTTTAATTTTTCTGCATTGTGATACAAGTAGCATAGCAGGCTTTATTATGATTGGCTGATTTTTGAAGATTATCTTATCATAAGAAAGTCTTATTAAAGTAACGATTTTCTGTTACAAGATTAAATTCAGAGCCACAAATACAAATTCCTAGAGTATAGGACAAAAAAAATTAGAAAGTTCATAACTTACTTTATAACCTGTCAAAGTAATTTGGTAATCCGCGAAGTAATTCAGAAGTTAAATGAGAAGCAACTTATTTCATCTTGAATAGAGTATACGTTAACAAACATATTGAAATTCTGTACTTGTTAGACAAGCAAAAGGAACTCAAAATAAAGACTTTATTTTTGGTAGTAGACGAAGGTATGGATTGTTTAATTAGTAAATATTAAGCAATGAAGATTTTTTCTTTGCTTTTAATTTGTTATACTCTTAGTATGTTAGCCTAAGATCTTGTGCACTGAAAAAAGTGAATGTCAAAATATGAAAGAGTATTGTAAATATAAAATGGGCGATAAATATATAAAAGAAGCATCAAGCTTGGATATTAAACATAGCATATAGAGTATAGTGGGCTTTATTATCACAAAAACAGAGAAATAATCATGAGGGCTAGCTATAGAGGCGTATTTTTCAATTTAATTATTTAGACTACAAATGAATTTCTAAGAAAAAGTTATTAATGTTTTTTTTTTGTATTTAGATCTCTAGCGAGTCTTCACAAGATTGTTAATATGCTTAGATAATAGTTGTTAGATGATTTTTAAGATCTTAATATTGATAAAAATTTTCAAAAGGTGTTGAATATTAAAAATAAGTTTGAGTTTAATGTGTTTTTACTTATTGTAGTTGATTAATTATTTTAATTTATTAATATTAATTTAATTATTATCCAATCTATAATTATTTATTAGTAATTATAAATCAAACTAGTGGTATTAAACACCAGTATGCGGTGTAACATGAAGATCACTATCAAAAAAATAAACAAAAAAAAATAAACAAAAGTTAAAGTTGATAAATGTTAAGTTAGAGTTAATAGTTAGGTTAGGGTGAGGCATAGTATATAGTAAAATTTCACAAGGGGGTTTTTTTTTAAAAAAAAAAGTTTGTTTCATAGATAAAATTTTGAGTTAGAAGGTATTTTTTAAAAAAATAGCAAAACAACAAAAATTTTATGTTACACCTGATCTTTACGTTACACTGCATTTAAAAAATTTGATTGGTGAAAATCATTGTGGTGTTGAACACCAGTGGTGTGATTTAGTAACACTGTTATTTATTATTGGCAAGCGATTTAGTCTTAAGGATTTATCATTAACACGTATCAAAATTTATGTTAAAAGATCTTTTAGAGCTATTTTAAACTTATGTTTATTTTTTCTTGATTATTGATAATAGGTCAAATTAACTAATAGGTAACTTTTTGTATATGTGAATTTACATTTTACAAAAGTATTATTAAAATATGAATAATTAAATATAAAAAAAATAATAGTTCTGTAATTAAGATTTTTTTGTTTTTTTTAAAAAAACAATAGAATTATACATATATAGTATTATATTCAAGTACAGTACTGTAATAAATTATTGTATTTTAAATTTAAAAAAAAATAAATATATCTTTTATTTAATTAATATCTTGCAAAAATATTTTATTTCAGCACGTTCTTAATATAAATTTATTAACCAATCAGATTTTGTAAAAATCACAAAATGATCTACAAAAATTATTCAATCAAAATAAAAGCCCACAATGCTAATACAAGTTACTTTCTTAATACTTACTAAATATATCAAAAATGTAACTTTGCATTTTTTGTTTGTTTAATTATATAATTTTTAAATTATTTTTAATTGGTTATATATATTAATTGTCACAGATGATCATAAAATTGGATGATAGTGAAATTTGAATCTATTTTATGTACGTTTTTAAAAATTTTTAGGGCCTTTTTTGTTAAATTTTTTTTATAGTTGAATTAGGATTTAGGGTTAGGGTTATTAATAAAAGAGTATAAGTGTATTTTGGTAGGGTTTATATTTTCAAATTGAGAACCCCAAATTTTACCATCATTCAATTTCATGATCATCCACGACTAGTGATGCCACCGAAATTGATTTTTGAAAAAGGTCTATTTCGTCTTCATTAGAAAAAATTAAAATTTTTTATAAGGAAGAGCAAATAAAATTTATATAGATATGTTCCTTATAATTTCATCTATTTAAAAAGTATCAAATAATTTTGTCTTTCAAGTAAAATAGGTCAAAAACAATTTCGTTTTCAAATTTTAATTTCGGGTTTTAGAACCCGAAATGCTTTCGTCCTCATATATATCCACAATATTAATTTATAGAACTAATAATAACTTTTGATCTACTGGTCTATTTTAGATTATTTAACAATATTCATCTCGATAAGACTATTCCAAGAGTTCAAAATTATTAAAATCTATTTACAAGATCCTAAGATTAATCAACTTTTAGAAATTTTTTAACATTAACTAACTTTTATCTACTGGCTAGTTAACTTCCAAAATGTTCATTTTATTAAGACAATTCTAACAAGCCCAAAATTGTTAATTCCAATCACAGGATTCCAAGATTAATAAAAATTTGTATTATTAAGCAATTATTAGTTTTTAATATAAACCAATTTGATTAATGATTATCAAATTTTCCTATCACAAAAATAGCATTTGGTCCACAATATGGATCAAATACAGTACCTCAACAAACAACATTCTGACTATTCAATCTAGGTGTGTCTTGACCACCTAGTAGGTTTAGGTCACAGATAAATTAGTCTGAGCTTCTATTTTTGCATATAATTTATATGTACTTGTTATTGTACAATTTAAGTTGTCTATTCAATCTAGGTGAGTCTTGACCACCTAGTAGGTTTAGGTCGCAGATAAATTAGTCTGAGCTTCTATTTTTGCATATAATTTATATGTACTTGTTGTTGTACAATTTAAGTTGTTTATATATTATAATCAGCAAATTTTATATATAGATATATATTGATTACTAATCGGTCAGATATATATCGATACTAAATACCCTGTTGATTTCTATCGATAGTGATAGTAATCGATATATATCCGATATGATAGTAATCGATATATATCTGATAAGATAAATATCGATTAATATCTATATCAGATATATATCAATTACTATCACTATCAATAGAAATCAGCAGAAGTATTTAGTATCGATATATATCTATGATAGGTAGTAATCAATATATAACCAATATATTAATAGTGATTATAATCAATACATATCCATGATAGTTAATAATCAATATATAATCAATATAAAAACAATTAATATTTTGATAATAAAAAATAGGTTTATTATACCCAATTATACAGTACATATAATGAATTTAATTAATTTATATTGCAAAATCAGGTTTATAATTTATTTAATATTATAATATCTTCCTGACCAATTACACTCTGACTCTAACAACTGCTCACCAATAGGCCAAGACCTTCGCAAAATTAGCATTTGGTCCATAATGTGGATCTAATACAGTACACCTACAAACAATATTTTAACTATCCAAATCTAGGTGAGTTTTGACCACTCTAGTAGGTTTAGATTGCAGATAAACTAGTCTGAGCTTCTATTCTTGCATGTAATTTATATGTATTTGTCCTTGTACAATTTCAGTTTTTATATACTATTTGTAATTACTTATATAAATTATCTAATAAAGATATAAGCAAGGCCTCACCTTAAAAAAAAAATATTATAATATAAATATACAATAATGTGTTTTTTATTTACACATATATATTATCAAATATAAGCAAGACCTCACCTTAATACCAAAAAAAAAAATACATATATTATCAAATAGCAAATACCACCAAGTAAAACCACTTTTTCTAACTTCTACTTCTAACCCTAACTAATTATAACTAAACACCCTAATACTAATATTAACTAAATACCCTAACCCTAACTATTCTAAATAACAAAATTTTAAACAGTATCCACACGATCACTACATAACAAAGATTGCATTGCACCAACAAAAATGATTTAACACAAGTGACTAAACTAAGACAAAAGCCAATATAAGACATCACATTGAAGAAGTAGCAAAGAAACTGTATGGAAGAAAGTACACTATGATAATAATGAAACCCAGTAGAACTATACAAGACCTAAGTACAACAAAGCACCAATAACACCAAAGACGAAGATATTTACGACTTCTCTAATTACTATACACGAAGATGTATTTTAGAACTCAAAGAACGCAACTCTAGTAACAAGGCACCAACAAATGTTCTGAAAAGCCTAAAATCAAATAGTTAAAAAATAACTATGCAACAAAAGTAACATTACGACGATACAAAAACTAGTAAAACTATACCAAGACTTTAATCCAATGAAGCATTACTAATTACGACAACACCAACAACAAAGACATTCACGACGATAATACCAATGCAACTCCAGACACCAACGATATAGGTAAAGAAATTATCAACGACCAGAAAACCCTAAAAAAAAAGATTAGTTAAAAGAACTAAAAAAAACTATACTAAATAGGGCAGCACCCAAAAGCAGCAGCTAAAATACGCGACAAAAATAATGCCACGACAATACCAAAACCAGTAGAACTATTTCAAGACTTTTATTCAATAAAGCACTATGACACCAGCGATGAAGGCATTCATGACCCCTGTCTTATCATTAATCAACAAAAAAAAATAAACAAGTTTAACAGTAAATAAACTACATACCCTGACACCAATGGAAAAAATTTCATGGCTCCCACAATAACAACGCCAAAAAAAAGATATTTATGACTCCCACAACAACAACACAATAACAAAGGTATTTTAAATTCCCTCTGGTAATAATGGCACCAATAATAAAGGAATTTCAAACTCCCATCTAGTAACAACAGCACTGCAATAAAGAAAAAAAAGATTAGTTATAAGGAAAAAACAATCTGTGTAACTTTTCTAAAATTAATATAAAAAATAAAAGAAGTTAAATATTACTTTTCTTATAAGGACGCTTATACTCAGTATTTCACAAAGTCAAATATACAAAAGCAGTATTAACAAAAACTGAAATAAAAAAAACTATAATAAATAAATAAATAAATATAAATAAAATAAATAATTAAAAAAATCGAAAATGAAAATAAACGAAAAAAATGACAAGAGCGATTAAAAAAATAGATCTACCGGGTAGATAATCTATGAATAAAAGTAAATTATTTATGATCTGTATTGTAAATCGTAATATATAAAGTTTAAACTTATAATTTATTGCGTCATCAAAGATCTGCTGATTAATAGCTAATAATCATTACGCATCGATTTAAATAATTTGATGATAATCAATTATTAGATTTATAATGATGTTCCTCTAATTACAATACATATCGATTATAGATATGTAATGATATATAACAAATTAATCGATATATATCATTATTTTCTATCGATATAAATCGATTAATTGCTATATATCAATATAAATCTATATAAAAAATTTCCTAATGATATGTAACTACTTATATAAATTACCCAATAAAGATATAAGCAAGGCCTTATCTAAAAAAAAATAATAATAATCATTATCAAATTTTTAGCAATTTTGGGATTCTGTGATTGGAATTTAATGATTTTAGAATTGTTAGAATCATTTTACTAAAACAAACTTTCTGGGTTAAATTATTCAAACTAGATTGTTAGCTCAAAAGTTATTTAATATTAAAGAAATTTACTTTTTTGATTTTAAATCAGAATGATTTTGGGATCCTGTAATTAAATTTTAACAATTTTGGGTTTGTTAAAATTATCTCATTAAGATGAGCATTTTTGTAGCTAAATCATTGAAATTGGACTAGTAGATCAAAAGTTATTATTAATTCTATAAATAAAATATAGTTTAAAATAATCTAAATCAATAAAGATATACTTTTTACATATAATAATAGTCAATGGTTCTACTTTGAATTTTGAATATAAATTTTATTAAATTTCTTTGATTTTGTTTATTTTATTACTATTTTTTTTATAAAATTAATGATTTTAATTTTGTTTAATAAATCACAATTTTTTAATAATATATAGTAGTATTTTAAAAGTATATTATAACTATATATTATATATTAATAAATAGCAAACTTTTTTAATTTTTATATTTATATAAATATTTAGCTTTAGACAAACAATACTATATATTTACCTAGTTTATATAGTAAATTGCAATAATAGGCTTTTTTTCAAATACTATTTTTAGGGGGTTTCCAAAAGAAAACCATATGCACATGACAAGATACAGCAGTTTATTTTCATAAACACGCTTTGATTTTCTAATTTTAATACAGAAAAATAATAAAGTTAAGAAGAATTATGCATTCAAAATAGGTGTTTCATTTTACTTTTATGTATATAATATTTGGTTAACTTTTTTTTTAAAGTTCAACTCACTAAACCTCTTAACTATTATAAATTGCTAGAATATTGAAATGAAGTTATAGGTAATCAAAAGGTATTTGAGTAGTTATGAGCTAAATTAAAGCATTTGAATAAATATTACTCTTAGAATTTAAAGGTGTTGAAGAAAAATATTATTGACAAAGCTAGTTTTTTAGATTAGTTTTTTAAATGTATAGTTTTTTAGTAAAGTAGTTTTAAATAAATAGTTTTTTTAGATTTATAGATTTTTTGACAAGTGGTTTTTTAGATAATAGTAGTTTTTTAGACAAGTAGTTATTAGGTAAATAGTTTTTTAAATGAGTAATTTTTAGTCAAGTCAAAACTAAAACTATTATAACTAGAAATAGTAGAATATAAACGAGTCGATCAGAGCTTGCTATTAAAAGGAAGTTAAATGCTCAAAGATAATTTTTAAGATTAGTTAAATATAAATTATAGATTATTAGAATCATTCAAATTAGAATATAGTTAAAGTTCATATTTTAAATTTAATAAAATGAACTTGAATACATAATTTAAATCTAGTTTATTTTTAATTTATTCTAAATATATTAACAGTATAATCATAGATTTGTTATTGAAACATTCGACTCTACAATTAATCAAGTTTATATAATTAAACATATAATAAATTGAGTTACTACATAATTAGTATTAAAAAAAAAATAAATCAGTAGACCAAAGAATAAATATAGATCTATTTCTTTGTTAAATTACTATAATTAATTAATATATAAAATTCAAATTTTATATCAAAAATCCATGAACTCTAATTACAATAATATTAATTTATGTTCTTAATAATTTAAATATACCAATTAATTAATACTTTTTAGGGTTTTATTTTTTGGTGAACCTGTACTATGGTGTATCACTAGTCACGTGATCAATTTATATAATACGGTTTTTCAGATTTTTTAATTTTAATTCTACGTATAATGATAATAATACAATATATCAGTAATAATAATGTATGTTAAATAATCTGCAATTTATTTATAAAAAATCAAGAATTGGGGGATGGCTAAAACAATGTACCCACGTGATTTTTTGAAATTTTAGTTAAAATTCGTATCAGAGTCTGTTTAACATTAGAGTCAGGGTTAGGAATAGGATCAATATAGGTAAAATTACCTTCCTGACATTTTTTATTAATGGCTCAAGATAGGTTTAGAATGCTATTTTTATGTTTTTGCGGTGTAAACAAAATTTAGTAACTCTGTTTGGTTGATTTACACGAAAATGTCACGTGGGTACATGACTTTAGATGACCCAAGAATTGGCATAAAATATATCACTATATAACGAACTAAAAAAACTAAAACAACCAATATACTAATACCACTAACTATCCTAACTCTAACCCTAATCCTAACTCTAAACTTTAACAAGCTAAACATAAATTCCAACTAGTAACCAGTATCAAAACCATGAAACAATACAAAAATCACAGAGTTACAATGATGGCAGGACTATTAAAAACTAGCTATAGCACTACTATTGACAACAATGAATTCACCTCTATTAACAAATTCACCTCCATTGATGAATTCACCATCAACGAATTTACTACTAACGATGAATTCACTACCAACGGCCACTAGTACAACAAAATCAACAAAACCTGTGGCACACCAAAATGACAAGACAAGAGTACCTGCATGAAAATATTACTAACCATTCTAGAAAGCATTATTGAATGCATTCAAAAACAAAACCAAAAAAGGTATAGAAGCGTTTCAGTAATAGAAAAAAAGAAACTAACACAAAAATATGAACGTGATCACAACAACTAATCTGTTTTAAAAAATAAAAGTATTAGTTAACATATTTCATACAAAAAAAACTACAAAATACAGTAGTACACCTATTGTCCAAAGTACTAGAGATGATTACACGATACCAAAAATGATGAAGTTTGTTATTTGAAGGGAAGAAGCACTACTTAACCAGACACATATAAACAAAAAGAAGCTATCAGAAATGATGACTATAGTAACAGCGGCATTAGTAAAAGAACTCCATTTAGTTAGCACCAGTAATGATAGTACCAGTAAAACGACGGTATTAGTACAACAATAACATACCAGTAATGACAATACTAGTAACAGCAATACTAGTAATGGTGATACTAGTAACAGCAACACTAGTAATGTTACAGTACCGGAAGCCTTCTTTAATCCTGATAAAGTAACAATTACACAGCTCCTGAGATCTCTTACTTTGGGCGTGAAGCAGTGTGCAAGAGAAAAGTATAGTTTCTTTTATGTCTGTAAGAAACTATACACTTCTCTAAGGCAGTTCAGTATAAAACAACAAGAGGTAATACACAGTTTATTAATTTAACCAGAGGGCTATTCCAAGGTGTCTGTTCCTTAGAAATCCCAAGAGTTTATTAATAATAATAGAGGAGGGTAATAAATATGAAGATAAAGATAAAATACAATGTCTGGATTAGTGATGCCACCGAAATTAATTTTTGAAAAAGGCCTATTTCGTCTTTATTAGAGAAAATTAAAATTTTTTATAAGGAAGAGCAAATAAAATTTATATAGATATGTTCCTTATAATTTCGTCTATTCAAAAAAAGTATCAAATAATTTCGTCTTTCAAGTAAAATAGGTCAAAAACAATTTCGTCTTCAAATTTTAATTTCGGGTTTTAGAACCCGAAATGCTTTCGTCCTCATGTATAGTCTGGATCTGTTTAAAACTAAGGGAAATAAAGTGGGTTTATATGGGGTGTCTTCAATTAAAAGGGCCCATTTTTACATTTTTTTGAAAAATGAGTTTTCGTTAAATTCATATAAATTTTGACATGATTGACATTTTTTAATTATAAATGAAAGTCGGATTACATAATAAAAAATCAAGATAATGTAAAAAGAAAATTACATGAGGCTGCGTAGAGCCAACACATCACGAATTTACCTGATAGTCACCTGCTGTCTTTAACCAATCAATATCGTGAAATTTGATTGATCCCGGATCAGTCCGAAAATCAAAACAAATAATTAAACTCAAATATCTCAAAATAAAATATATGTAAAAATGGGCCCTTTTAATTGAAGACACTCCATATATCTATTGAGCTAAGCATTGCTAAGCATTGTTAAGTGTCGCTAAGCGTCATTAAGCGTCACTAAGCATTGTTAAGCGTCGCTAAGCGTCATTAAGCATCGCTAAGCGTCGTTAAGCATCGCTAAGCGTCATTGAGTGATATTGCACATCAATTTCGCATATCACTATTACTAAATACAGTTATTACAAAATTTCCTTATTAAGTTCTAATTTTCCAATTAATTTCTACCAAAATTAACTAAAACCTAGTCTATAACAGTAACAATGAAATTCTATAAATAGGAAAAAGGAAAGTAGCTCAGTTAAACATGTTACAACTAAAAAAAAGCAGTAAAAAATAAAAAAATTGTAAAAAAAATTGTAAAAAAATAAACTGGTAATTATCAATGATAATGATCACTATTTATTCCCATGATCAGGGGCATGATGCACCAAATTATAATTCCCTACTTTTTAAACTCCAAAATAAATTTAAATAATTTATATAATAATTTTTTATACTTATTTACTGAATTAACATTAAGTTTAACAAACTTGAATAGCTTAATAATTTCCAACCTATTAAAATGAATATTAACAGATTATAGTAAATTAAAAAAATATTACCAACTAACTGAAGTTTTCAGTTTCTATATAATGCAAACAAACTTTATGTAAACTAATATTAGATTATAGTAAATTAAAAAAAAAATTTTACTGACTGACCAAAGTCTATATAATACAAAATAAAAAATCAAAATCAATTTCAAGTGGTCTAATATTAGATTAAAGTAAATTAACAAAAAAAAAATAATTTGACTGACTAACTGAAGTTTTCAGTAATGCAAAATAAAAAATTAATTTTGTGTAATCTAATATTAGATATGAACATTATTCTATTAATTTATAGTACAGTAAATTGAAAAAAATCTGACTGACTAACAGACTCTAGCAATATAAAAATGAAAAATTAACTTTGTATAGCCTAAAACAATTGCAAAACTAAACTTTATACTTGTCCTAGTAATTTATAATTTATATTAATTATATATTAATAATTATAATTTTAAATAGGAATCATATAAAATGACTAAAAATTTTTCTACAATTTGATCATGTATTTGGATATAGTCAATAAAAATCACCTAAATTTAAATGATAATTATATGTAGATAGATAAAATTAGTAAATTTAACTCTGTTATTATTATTAACTACAGTGGCCTGCCATATTATTACGGACACTTTTTGGGCAGCCATCAATCAAAATCGGGTAAGTAAACACATCACGAAATTTGGGTCACGTGACCGGGCGATCTCACAGTAAAACATATTAAAATTTCATACGGTTTCGATATATCGCGCAGAAATTAGGCAAAAAAAGTACAAAGTACCATTTTTGGATTTGTACGAAAATCGATTTTCTGAATTTTTTGATTTTTTTTTTTTTAAAAAAATTCAATAAAAAATCGAATTTTTGTTCGAATCGTCTCAAATTACACTCAAATGTAGCGTGACACCCAGGTCATGTTACGTGATATAAACAAAACCTATTTATATGACAGATCGGCATAAATATGCATCTTAAATTTTTTTTCCCACGAAAAATGGGCGTAAAGAAAGATTTAACGGAATACCAACGGGGAGCCATAATTTACGGTCACCAAAGAGGTGATTCGCTTCGTACAATTGTAGCTGCGGCTGATTGTGGTAAAACTTCTGTGTTGAAGGTTATAAAGGAGTACAGTGAGTTAGGCATAGAAGCTCAAAAAAAAAAAAAAAGGACCGGTCGCCCGAAAATTCTAGCACCCTTGGACCTTGAAAACCTAAAAAATTTAGTCATAGGTGGTAACCGTCGTCTCAACCTTCGGCAAATAACAAACCTACACAATTGCCAAAGTGAAAAAAAATTTCTGAGAGGACTATGCGTCGTTCTTTGCATAGTGTGAACTTGTCTTCATGTGTCGCCCCTGCAAAGCCTCTTATCTCAGATGAAAATATAGTAAAAAGATATAATTGGGCACTCAAACATCAGTTTTGGTCAGTCCGGAACTTCAAGCGTGTGTTGTGGTCGGACGAGACCTATGTACATCTTTTTCTGGGTTCCCCTGGCCATGTGTAGCACAAACTACACGAAAAATGGGAAATCGATTGTATCGGTAGTAGTGTAGGGCATAGTTCTGGACGCATGTATTGGGGCTGCTTCTCCTGGTTCGGGGTTGGGCCCCTTATTCCTTTAAAATCTAATGCCAATGGTAAGTCACACCTTGAAATCCTTCGGAAGTATGCTGTTCCCACTATAAAAAACTTTCCAGCAAACAATGATTGAGGTCGCCCAATCTTCGTCCATGATAATGCAAGACCTCATCTTGATGAGGAGGCTCTACAATACTTGAAGAAACACTGGATTCGTGTGATGGATTGGCCAGCTCAAAGTCTGGATCTTAATCTGATTGAAAACCTGTGGGCCGAAGTAAAGTGTTCTGTACGCCGTAAAAGAAGGCCAGGTAATCTTGCAGAGCTGGATAATCTTGTCAAAAAATCGTGGTATGAAACACCACCTGAACTTTGCCGTAAGCTGGTCGTTAGCATCCCAATCGGGTTGAAGCTTGTATAAAATCTGGAGGTGGACCCCTCAAATATTAGAATATAATTATTTTTTTTTTTTATAAAAAAATGTAAAAAAAAAAGAAAAAAAAAATGCAAAATTTTGATTTTCGTACAAATAAAAAAATCAAATTTTTAGAGTTTTTTGTATAACTTCTGCAAGATGAATCGAAACTGTATGAAATTTTAGTATGTTTTACTGTGAGATCGCCCGGTCACGTGATCCAAATTTCGTGTTGTGTTTACTTACCCGATTTTGACTGATGGCTGCCCAAAAAGTGTCCGTAATAATATGGCAGGCCACTGTATATACAAAAATACATTAAGTTTTTCTATACAAAGGTCATATTTTTTGAAGCTGATCAAATAATAATATTTAAATGTAAGCTTAGTCTGTCATTACTATTAACACAATAAATCATATGAAAAAAATAAGTTTTTCTACACATTATAGTTAAATATATATATTGTATCAAAATGATATAACAGTTATAGGACATGTACACAGAACAGAACCCCGAGCAATATATAGATAGGTCGCTATTTGCTTTTGCTTATTTTTGACTATTTTTTGTAGATCTTTTCTATATTTAGTAATATTAATGCTTATTTTTGACCATTTTTCTGTAGATCTGTTCTATTTTTAGTAATATATTAAGATTTTTTAAAATAGTTAGCTGTTCATAGATTGCTCGGGTCCTCACAGGACCTCGAATAATCTATATGAGGTTATATTTGAGCATCATATCATAGTAAAAATTTTTTTGGTTAGCAGTTTTGGTTTGGTAATATAAGCTATGTTTCAAACATTAAATAGAACTTTTACCTATTTTTACTTTTTTTGAAATACAATGTTCTCTAAAAAAA
>QKWP01000275.1:121929-197076 GCA_003550325.1 Gigaspora rosea
CCCCTCTCTCCCTTTTACCCCTCTCTCCCTTTTACCCCTCTCTCCCTTTTACCCCTCTCTTCCTTTTCCCTTCTTTCCTTTTTATCTGCCGGGTTACTATTATAGCCCAATTTTTCATTAGCACATTTCAAATATAACATTTATAAAAATTACTATATTACCATTCTTTCAAATATACTCATTTTACCCATTACCTGTTTTCAAATATAACCTTTTTCTCCAATACCTACTTTTCAAATATAACCTTTTTTAAAAAATGGCTCTCTATCAGCTATTTTTCAACTATGACCTCACATAGATTATTCAGGGTCCTATGTACACTATACAATAAATTATAATAAAAATTATAATAAAAACATAAAATTTACTATAAAATTAAGCTTTACATTATTTTTAACTTACATATTAACTTTTTTCAAATTCTGCAGTTAAGCATATTAAAAATAGTATATTAAAGTTACTTAGAACACTTTTTTAAAATTTTGCAAAAATTAACAATTTTGCTAGTAAAATTTTATAAAAAAAAAGATTTGCTAATTTTGAAAATACTATTATATACAAAATTTTATGCTGAACAACTTTCTTAGATGAAAAAAGTAGGTTACCTATATACTAAAGTTAAAATTTTTGGGGTTTTAATATAAAACCTTTTTTTTTTGATCAGATAATCTACTACAGGCCCTTAAGAGTAGGCTTTTTGCACATGATATTACACATATATATATTATACATATAGATCTTTTTAAGTACAGATAAACTGCTTTTTGTTCATTAAACTCATAGAACTAGTGCTTTATGAAGACTTATCATTTTTGTTGTTTGGTTAGTTTGTATTAGCAAATTTTATATATAGATACATATATATTAATTACTAACTGAGTAAGATATATATCGATACTCATTACTCCTGCTGATTTCTATTGATAGTGATAGTAATCGATATATATCTGATATAGATATTAATCGATATATATCTGATATGATTTCAATTAATAATTATTATATTTACATAATCATGCTTTTTGCAAATTTTTAAACATTTTACAGGTTTTTGCAAGTTTTTGCAAGTTTTTACAATTTAATATAAAATTTATTTTTTTATTTATTATTATTATATGGGGTCTTTGCCTTGAAAATGACCTTACGGGGCTATGTAGATCTTATGAATAAAAATTAAAATTTTCTAGTCATCCAATAATCCAACTCAAATAATTTTTTTTTTTTATTTTATAGAACTCACTAAGCTCTACAAAATAAAAAAAGTTTATTTGAATTTGATTACTGGATAGCCAAAAATTTTAATTTTTATTCATAAAATCTATATAGCCCCATAAGGTCATTTTCAAGGCAAAGTCCCTATATAATATTTTAATTGGTGATTCGCCAGTCAGCTGATGAATGATCATAGTGTAACATGATACAAATCACTATGTAAATCACATATATAGTGAATATGAAAAATTTCTAACATTCGTCTAAGGAAAACTTTTTTTATACTAAGCTAATCGTCCTTTCGACTAATTAAAAATTGTAGAACTCGTCTTTGCGGTCCTAACGGTAGTTAAATCACCCAAATCGGCCCAGTAGATGCCAAGATATTCTTAAAAAAACGCGTCAACGACTATAGAAAATCTCTATATAAACAATGTATTGTTTATATAGAGATTTCTATAGTCGTTGACGCGTTTTTTCAGCATCCACTAGACCGATTTGGATGATTTAACTACCGTTAGGACCGCAAAGATGAGCTCTACAATTTTCAATTAGTCAACAAGGACGATTAGCTTAGTATAAAAAAAGTTTTCCTTGGACGAACGCCATATTTACTATATATGTGATTTATATAGTAATTTGCATCACGTTATACTATGATCATTCTTCAGCTGACTGGCGAATCACCAATTAAATTATTAAATATACAATATTTGCAAGTTTTTCAATTTAATATAAAATATTATTTTTTTATTTATTATTATTGTATATATATATATTTTTTTTATTTGGCAATCATGCCAATATTTTATTAGATGCTTAGTTAACTGCTTAGTTGCCAGCTTTACAGAAATAAAAATTTCTTATCTAATTTACAAATATTGACTAACCTGGTTACTTCGAGAAGTACCTATATTCGATCTGCTATAGTAGACTTTTATCTCAATACTAACTGTGTCTGTACGAACTAACTAATTAATATATCACTGAAGGACATCTACAACCTTACGTATTATGATTGCCCTTCTTTAAACCTTCTTCTCCTAGCTTCTCGAGTAGAAGGATACTACTAATAAAAAAACAAAAACATATATAGAAAATGAAAAGGGGAAAATAAAAAAAAGGAAAAAAACCTCTACTACCTAAACGAAAACCAAATTTACAAAGATAAAAGGAAAAGGAAGAAGAAAAAGGCAAAAGAAAAGTAAAACAATAACGGCACTATTATTGCCTGTGCTAGACTATAAAAATTATATATTGCTGCATAGAGAAACGCTCCATTATAGTACTATATGTAGAAATGAAAAAAAACCAAAATACGCCTAGTAGAATATTCGAAAAAGAAATTTCAACTCGGGTACCCTCCTGACCTAGGGCTCATCATTTTCTGCGGCAACTAACCCCTAAATCCGTATGCACTACCTGATTAATTATGCGAAATTATGCAATAAATTTTTTAAAAATATGCAGCAAATTATGCAAATTTGGTAAAAATATGCATCTTTATGCAATAAATTCTGGCTAAAATCCATTATGAATTTTTTTATGTTATACATAAACTAGTCAGTTTTTTTATTGTTTTGATTGGTTTTTTATGTTACACCTGATCTAGCCAATCAGAATTCAGAATTTGTTAACACACGAACAACAAGCTTTTTCCTATATTTTATGCGCAGATTATGCTCTATTAAATATGCAACATTAGTCCAAATATGCAAAATATGCAATTGCATCTGCAATGCAATAAATGTCAGGTTTATGTGCAGATTTTGCAATTGCAAATTTGCACTAGCCCTATCCTGACCTCTGACACATCATTCATTGTTTATCTCGTAAGCAGTACCAAAATGCGGGGTTGTTTAAAGCGTTGTGCAATCACATGATATAAGGCCAATCAAATTGTTTGTTTTGATTAACACAAATCAGCCCGACAAAAAAAAAGAAGAAAAAAAGTGAGAATACAAAGAATACAAGAAAACCAATGCCTAAACCTATATTGATGCACTAATAAAAAATGTCAGAAAGGTGATTTTACCTATAAACCACGCCCTAACC
This sequence comes from Gigaspora rosea, assembly GCA_003550325.1. Lineage (NCBI taxonomy): Eukaryota > Fungi > Glomeromycota > Glomeromycetes > Diversisporales > Gigasporaceae > Gigaspora > Gigaspora rosea. The sequence continues at coordinate 125,197 of QKWP01000275.1, forward strand.
CTAATCCCGAACTAACCCTTACCCTAACTTTAACTAAATAGTAAAAAACATATGATGCACAACACTTTAAACGTTCCCCAAAATGCACTCGTGATGACGATTTCAATTAGGTAGGCGCATTCCCAATTAGGAAGGAGGAAACACAACTGATCTTTTGGAGGGGATAAGCTGGATTTCCCACTTTTTAGTGAAATTTTGAAAAGTCCAAAAGGGAGTAAGATAATACTTGTAACAAATTTAAAGAAGAGTATATTCTAGATAAAACTCATTTTTTGTTGTTCCGCACTGTTTTACCACAGGTTACTTCATCAACGAGGAAGCTCTTTGTTCTCCACCAAAATTTCTCGTATAAGGGCACCACCTCCTGCTAGTTATCTTGTAAAAAGACACTTTTAGCTTGCATGCCGAATATACATTGAGTCCCCAGAGTAAGAGTTGACCTTTATAAAAACTGTATTTCTGTGTTATCCTACTATACATTAAGTATAGGCAACACTCCAACAAAAAACTTTTTGTTTTTCTTCAGTGGAAAAATTTGGTTCAAGTGATCGTTAGAAAGAGTTGTGCATTATTATTGTATATTATATTTTAAATATTATATATTTTATTATATATTATTATAAAAAATGATAAAAAAAAATAAACCAATCGCATTAGTCACAATCTCGCTATAGCCATTTTAATTTTCCTATTTAATTATATATACTATATATAAATTTTAGTTCGCTTTAGTCACAATTTTGCAATAAGCACATAAAAGTCTGGTTTTGACATGGGACTATTGCAGGGTTTGACTGTATATCCCTTATATTTGCTCATATTCACTTATATTCACTTATATTCGATCATATTCTCTGCTTTTTGCAAAGTGCCAAAAAAGTTAGAATTGGTGTTAATGAATGTCACTATAAATAGCTAATTATCACAATTATAGTTACGACCAGTGTTTAAAATAGAAATTTTAATTTACCAGTACATGCACCTGTTATATAAAAAAATACCGGATCAAAAAAAAAACCTGCATTAGTAAAAAATGATCATCATATCATTGGGCACACATAAATGCACTAACCAGTTACTTTAAAAAATTCCGGATTATGCACCGTTTGTTGTACTAGCCCAATTTTAAAATACTGGTACATGCAATATAAAAAATAGTAGATCCGGATTTTTATTATGCTATTTTATACACTGCCTGGTAGTGGGGTAAAGACAAAGAGGGTGAAATAATTTCTAGTTTTTTTTATAGCCAGTTCTATAACCTCATACTTACAATCATTAAATAAATAGATTTCATCGTATTATTCATCATATCGATTTTGTTTAGATAATCAAATTAATCCTACTATTCATCACACAATAATCTCAGATATTGACAATGATTTTGTATTTAATCATAAGCATAAGGAGTATTAATATATTTAAATTGGTTATTGCTCAACTTCCTGAAAGTTATTTCCTTAACAGAATACTTACCTAATATCACATAGAATTAGGGGTAGTATTTGATTAGTTGCAGCTAAAATAAGGCTTTGAAAGTTTTTTTTATTCAGTTTTGAAAAGCTAGAGAACTTGTATTAATAAGTAAGAAAAAATATTTAAATGAACATTTAACTTTTACAGAAATAACAATTACAAACCAAATTCAAATCGATACTTTCTACTAGGGTTCTTCAAATTCAAATCAAATCAAATATTGGATCAATTTGAATTTGATCAAATCAAATTGGCCCTGATTTGAATTTGATTTGATTCAAATATTTGAATTTGAATTTGATTTGAATTTGAATTTTTAATAGCAATTTTCAAATCAAATCAAACATTTGTAAAATCAAATCAAATTTGGCCATATTTGAATTTGATCAAATCAAATATAGTCAAATTTGAATTTGAATTTGATCAAATATTTGATTCAAATATTTGAAAATCAAATCAAATTGCGGAACCCTACTTTCTACATTAATTTTTAAACAATCCGAGCATTGATTTATAAGAGACAAAAAGGTACTTGGAGGAATTAGTAAACCCTATACATTTTGGCAGATTGTTATATTGAATAAGTGGCCTGTCAGAGAAATAACTTTCAGGAAATTTATCATAAACTTTCCACATTATCCTTGGTAGTGGAATAATTTCTATTTTCTTTTTTTTATAGCACTTATTATTATTAATAAAATACCAGTAGATATTCATCGTATAATTCATCAAGTTATTTTAAAAACAATAGGAAGGAAGAAACATGCAAGATGCAGGAATTTAAGGTTTGTCAATTACAATTTTTCTATATTATATCGATATGCCCAATTTTAGAGTAACTATATTTAGTGACGGACTCATCACGAGTTAATTATTAACATATACCAGCAATTACATGCTATTTTTGATGCATAATTTATATGTAATTTTAACTATTGTATGTAATTTATTGAAATTCAGCTGTTTTCAAAAAGGTGTGAATGATCAAGGATCACTATATTATGGGAAATTCACGATATTTCCCAAATTTCCTACTTTTTTTACTCTCACTTCTAATAGAGAAAGATTCTCACCAATTTACCAATAGGAATAGTTTTTATAGTTCAATAAAATAATACTATTCTAAGTTAAAAATAAATTTAACAGGTAAATTTAAGAATTTGTAATTAATTCCTAAAAAACGATGAGTCTTGCAACATTTATACATGTTATATGATTTTGCTTTATGCAGTAAATTAACTATTTAATTAAAAATTATAGTGCTTTAATGCATCTCTTAAGTAAAATTTTTAAGATTTAGAGTTGACGAATGAGTTTTATTTTTTTTTATTGTATTCAATCTTGATAGCCAATTCTTGCATCGTGAACAAAATAAAAAATTAAAAGAACCTTTTAGAGTTACTTAATTAATAATTATAATGCAATATTTTTTTCTTGAGCAAAAAAAACTTGATCATCTGTCCAATTGGACGTAAAAATTTGTGTATACAGCTTTAGTTCGATTGCCTCTATAAGTGGTTTTGTAATATTACATTTGGTTTTTGTATTTGCAAATCAACTCCACAGTATAAACACTTTCGACAACTAAAGCAAGTTCCTCTTTTGTATATAAGTTTTATGCATCCGCTATCAATATTAATACAATTATAAAAACAAAATAATTACATTGCAATAATTTGTTTATATAGCAATAATAATAATAATTAGAAAAGGGTATCACGCACTTATCAGTATAAGGTGCTTAATTGCTACATGGTTAATGATATAAAAATTACAATGGACATTAATAATTATCCAATCTAAAATAAGTGTTGATTAAGCATCTTATACTGAAAAGTGCGTAATGACCGTGATAAAAAGTTAATTATTAAATTGCTGATTTTCTGATTCCCATATGGGTATATATCATAAAACTCACATTAGCGAATTTCTAATAAATAAATCAAGATTTTTAAAAATAATTCATACAAATATGGCGCAAAATGAATGTGACAATGAGCATGAAGAATCTTATTATTAAGAAATTAGTTAAAGTACAACTACATATAATTCTGAAGGTCATCCTAAAAGTTTTGTTTGGGACTATTTTGAAAAAAAAGATAGTATAACTTCGACCTATAAAATTATATTGGATGATAGAAAAAAGTATGGTGTCTCATATAATGATGGTTCAACAATATTAAATATGATTAACCATTGTATTTGCTTTGTAATTTGTAATTTGAGATATTTGCTTTTATTTTTATAATTAAATAAATTCACTTTTTATAACACATGAATTAAAGTATGTTTTTTTAACTCTCAATTAGCTATTTATGATAATTAATTTATGTGACTCGAATAACTCGAATAAAACTTGAAGAATTATTATTCGAATGATTCAAGTTTAATTCGTGAGTCACAATTTAAACCATTGAATTAATTTTGACTATTAAATTAATTTCAACTGTTGAATTAATTTTGATGGTTAATTTATTTTCAACTGTTGAATTAATTTTGACTATTAAATTAATTTCACCTGTTGAAAATAATTTCGGTTTCAACAGTTAAATTTAATTTTCAACTGTTGAAATTTTCAAAATTAAAATTTAATTTTACCGCCACCTATACCTGAACCCAAACAGTTCGCGAACTTCGAACTGGACCTGGACTGAACCTATAATTGTGTTTGAGTCTGGTTTGGGTTCAGTACTTTAAGATAGGGACCAAGTTCAGGTTCGAAATTGGCAAAATTTATAGTTCAAATCCAGGTTCAAGTCTTGGTCTGGTCGGACCCAGACCAGACTGGACCTGAACTTTGGAGCCCTAGGTTAAAGTTAGAAAAAAAACTTTTCTTTTAGAAAAAATATTTTTTCTAACTTTAATCCCATTTTTTACTTAGTAAAAGACTAGTAAAAGGTTCAGAAAAACATATTACAACCAGTGTTTAAAATAGAAATTTTAATTTACCGGTATATGCACCTTTTATATAAAAAATACCAGTTCAAAAAAAAAACTTGCATTAATAGAAAATGATCATCAGATCATTGGGGCACATAGATGCATGCACTTGTTACTTCAAAAAATTCCAGATCAAACACTATTTGTTGTACTGGCCCAATTTTAAAATACCAATATATGCAATATAAAAATGGAGATCTGGATTTTATCATGCTATTTTATACACTCCCAATTGCGAGTAGAATCATGTGCCAAACAACTTTGTTTAAGGGCCTGTAGTGGGTTACCTAATCAAAAAAGGTTTTATATTGCAACCCCAAAAATTTTAACTTAAGTATATAGTAACTTATTTTTCTTATAAGATAACCTACTCTGTTGCCTAAGTAAAGTTGTTTAATATAAAATTTTGTATATAATAGTATTTTTAAAATTAACAAAATTTTTTCATAAAATTTACTAGCAAAATCATTAATGTTTGCAAAATTTTAAAAAAGTGTTCTTAATTTACTATTTTCGATATGCTTAACCCCAGAATTTAAAAAAAAGTTAATATATAAGTTGAAAATAATATAAGGCTTAAAGCTTATAGTAAATTATTATATATTTTTTTTAAATGAGATCATGCCTTATTTTCTTTATTAGGCAGCATAAAATAATACAAATAACTATATTATTTTTATGATAACTAATTTACAAGTAGAGGCTAAAGCTAATTTATTTTTAATCCAAGCTTTGCTAAGATAGGTCACAACCTATTTAGTCTATATACATAAGAGTAAGAAGAAAGGCATTGTGAGTAATGAACTGGTGTGTGCTAAGAAAAATCACAACCTATTTAGTCTATATATATAAGGGTAAGGGGGCATCCATAAATAATGTTATGTACTCCCTTATAGTAGCACTTGACCCTCTCTACTATATAAAAAAATTTTTCAAAATCCGTATGTTTATATATATAATTTTACAAAAACTTGAATATATTTAGGCACTATTCGATTTGTCTCAGTGGGACGAATCCAATAATACCAAAATTATTTTAGAGACTTGTTATTGCCACCCCCCACTTTTGTTATTGCCACCCCACTTTTGTTAATGCCACCCCTATCCCGGAATCCGGCACATTTCCGGACCACTTCCGACCTAAATCATGTGATCCAAGCAACAAAACAAGGTACATGACCAATAAAATTTTCTCAAAGTTATAAATTACACAAAATTGTGGTGCATATAGTTTGTGTAACCTTTTTATCCAATCAATTTATAGACCAGGATCCTAGGTCTGGTTCAGGTCTATATAGAATTTTATTAATTAAATTCTACAAATTCTTAAAATTCACAAATTCTTATTAATTAATTCTAATTTAAATGAATCATAAGATTTTATAGAATTTTATTAATAAAATTCTATAAAATCTTATGGTTCATAAACTTTTACTAATTAATTCTAACTTATTGCACTAAGTAAACTTATTTAGCACCTAAAAATACATTAAATCAGCTGTGTTGTTTTTATTTTACTTGAAATTTGGAGAAAAGATGCTTAAATTTGACTTTTTTGATCAAAATCCAAAATTATGCATCTGTTCTCCAAATTTGAAGTAAAATAAAAACAATATAGCCGATTTTGTGTATTTTTAGGAGCTGAACAAGTTTACTTAGTGCATTAATTTAGAATTAATTAGTAAAATTTTATGAATTATAAGATTTTATAGAATTTTATTAATAAAATTCTATAAAATCTTATGATTCATAAAATTTTACTAATTAATTCTAATTAATGCACTTAGTAACCTTGTTCAGCTCCTAAAAATACATCAAATCGGCTATGTTGTTTTTATTTTACTTGAAATATGGAGAACAGATGCATAATCTTGGATATTTGATCAGAAAAGTCAAATTTAAGCATCCTTTCTCCAAATTTCAAGTAAAATAAAAACAACATAGCCAATTTGATGTATTTTTAGGTGTTAAACAAGTTTATTTAGTGCAATAAGTTAGAATTAATTAGTAAAAGTTTATGAATAATAAGATTTTATAGAATTTTATCAATAAAATTCTATAAAATCTTATTATTCATAAAATTTTACTAATTAATTCTAACTTAATGCACTAAGTAAACTTGTTCAGCTTATAGAAACACATGAAATCGGCTATGTTGTTTTTATTTTACTTGAAATTTGGAGAACAGATGCATAATTTTGGATTTTTGATCAAAAAAGTTAAATTAAAGCATCATTTCTCCAAATTTCAAATAAAATAAAAACAACACAGCCGATTTAATGTATTTTTAGGTGCTGAACAAGCTTACTTAGTTCATTAATTTAGAATTAATTAGTGAAATTTTATGAATCATAAGATTTTATAGAATTTTATTAATAAAATTCTATAAAGTCTTATGATTCATAAAATTTTACTAATAAATTCTAAATTAATGAACTAAGTAAGCTTGTTCAACACCTAAAAATACATTAAATTGGCTATGTTGTTTTTATTTTACTTGAAAGTTGGAGAAAAGATGCTTAAATTTGACTTTTTGATCAAAAATCCAAAATTATGCATCTGTTCTCCAAATTTCAAGTAAAATAAAAAGAACATAGCCGATTTGGTGTATTTTTAGGTGCTGAGCAAGTTTCTTAGTGCATTAAATTAGAATTAATTAATGAGAATTTGTGAATTTTAAGAATTTGTAGAATTTTATTAATAAAATTCTATAAAATCTTATGATTCATAAAATTTACTAATTAATTCTAATTTAATGCACTAAGTAAACTTGTTTAGCACCTATAATTATATTAAATCGGCTGTGTTGTTTTTATTTTATTTGAAATTTGGAGAAAAGATGCTTAAATTTGACTTTTTTGATCAAAAATCCAAAATTATGCATCTGTTCTCCAAATTTTAAGTAAAATAAAAACAATATAGCCGATTTGGTGTATTTTAGATGCCAAACAAGTTTACTTAGTGCATTAAGTTAGAATTAATTAATAAGAATTTGTGAATTTTAAGAATGTGTTAATAAAATTCTATATAGACCCGGACCAGACTAGGATCCCGGTCTATAAATTGATTGGGTAAAAAGGTTATATAAATTATGCACCACATATTTGTTACTAAATAGCTTTGGGGCAAAAGTATCGATTTTGATAGATCTACAATACACACCAAAATTGGGTGGCTTTCTTAATGCAACATACTTACATAATTAAATTTTTTCAAGAATTTGAGCAAAGGTATCTCGATGAACACCCAACTAATTTCATTATTTTTTATTTTTATTTTTTGATTCTGCTGTTCTTAGATCAAATTTAAAAAAATTTACTAAATTTGATCAGGATGTTTCCGAGATATTTTCGCTCAAAATTTTATCAAAATTTTGCTGTGGCCGTTATTTTGATAGATATTATTTTAAAAATTTGAGCGAAATATCTCAGCAACCACCTAGCCAAATTCAATGAATTTTTTTTTATTTTGATCCGCAGATCTAAAGAATCAAAAAAAAGGACATTATTGAATTTGATTGAATATTTACTGAAATATCTTTACTCAAAGTTTTCACCTCTATTATTTTTGATAGACGTTTTAATGCTTTCAAACTTTTGAGCGAAGATATCTTAGCAACCACCTAGCCAAATCCAATGAATTTTATTTTATTTTGACTCTACAGATCTGTCATATCAAAATAAAAAAAACTTCACCGAATTTGGATAGGTAGATACCGAGATATCTTCGCTCAAAGTTTTATAAAAATTTGCCGTTCTAGTATGTTTTAATGTTTTCAAAAATTTGAACAAAAATATCTCAGCAACTACCTGATAATTTTTTTTTATTTTGATTATGAAGTCCTGTAGAATCAAAATAAAAAAAAGCATCATTGAATTTGGTTGAGATACCTTCTCTCAAAGTTTTATAAAAATTTTGCCATAGTTATTTTGATATATTTTAACATTTTCAATATTTTGAGCAAAAATATCTCAGCAACTACCTAACCAAATTCAATGAATTTTTTTTATTTTGATTGCATAGATTTGTAGAATCAAAAATAAAAAAAATCAATCGAGTTTGTTAGGTAGTTGCCAAGATACTTTCTCAAAATTTTATAAATTTTTTGTCGCGGTTATTTTCAAAACTTGAGTGAAGATATCTCAGCAACTACCTAGCCAAATTCGACGTGTTTTTATTATTTTGATTCCACAGATTTGTAGAATCAAAATAAAAAATAATTTATCAAGTTTAATTGGGCGGTTATTGAAATATCTTTGCTCAAATTCTTGAAAAAATTTAAATTTTACATAAGTATGATGCATCAAGAACGCCACCCAATTTTGGGTGTATTGTATATCTATCAAAAAAGCAACTATAGATCTATTAAAATCAATACTTTTCAGCTTTGAGCCAAATTTTATTAGTTATGTGATCTTGTTTTGTGGCTTGGGTCACATTATTTAGGTCGAAAGTGGTCCAGAAAGGCCAGAAATGGCCGGATTCCAGAGTAGAGGGGCATTAACAAAAGTGGAGGGTGGCAATAACAAGTCTCTTATTTTATTTAGATTACTGTATTAATAGTTATTCACAAAAAACTTTGGTTTTGTAGAAAATTTATAAGAAAACATTATAACCAATAGTATTTGGCCAATAACCTTTGATCCAGTGATCTAAAGAAATGAAATTGGTACCATTCGACACCTCTCACTGAGATGAATCGAATGGTACCAAAATCATTAAATTTGAACTACTGGATCAGCTTTTAGCTGATATTTTCTAAAAAAATTGCGTTATATTTTTTGACCCACTACTTAAAAGAAAAACATTATATTTTGTTAGACCCTCTCCACCCTCTTGTATAACGTAATTTCTGGATACCCTCTAAGAGGGAGCCATTGTGAGTAATAAATTACTATGGCCATCAATGTTTTGGGCGAAACTTTCAGATTCAGCTGGCTGAAACTTCTGAAACTTCCAAAACCTAGTTTTGCCAAAAACCCCAAATCTGAACCTTCTGAAACCTTCGAAACTGGTCAAAACTTCTGAAACTTCCAAAACTTTTGAAAGATCTGAAACCTCCAAAATTGGTGAAATTTCTAAAATTTCTGAAACCAATAACCACTAAATATTATATAAATAACAGGTAAAAGTAATTTTGAAAATAGGTAGAATCTTAAAATTCAGATTTATGGAATAAAAAGATGTGGGCTTTACTAGTTTTTTTGGCTATAGCAAACTTCTGAAACTGGCCTCAAAAACCAATAGCCAATAAAATCACAAAAATCTGCATAAAATTACATTTAACTCGTTTTTTATTCTGAATGGTTTGGATTTTGTAGTTTTTTTATTAATAGAATATTTGTTAGATTGTAGAGTAAATTTTTTATTTTTTTTAGGTTTTAAGTTTGCAGAATTAGTTTTTTTAGGGTTAGTTTCTAAGTCTGCAGGATTACTTTTTTTTAGGTTTCAAGTTTGCAGGATTGATTTTTTTATTTGCTAAGTTTCGAAAGTTTCAGACATAGCTCTCACATAGTTTCAGAAGTTCAGACATAGCTTTTACAGTTTCAGAAGTTTCAGAAGTTTCAGTTTCGCACAGTTTTAGAGGGTTTTACCAATTTTGGAGGTTTTAGCAATTTCAGAAGTTTTTACAAATTCAGAAGTTTTGAATTTAGGATAATACCAAACTCCAGGGCTGAAACATTTCAGACTTTAGTAGGAGGTTTTAGCCAAAACACTAGTGTTCATATTGTTATTTTCATGTTTTTACTTATTTCTTAGTTGTGCATTTTACATCTTGGGGGTAAAGGTGTGAGAGCTGGAGTAGTGACAGGCAATTGTACAATATACTGTGGTTTTCAAATATCTTTTTACAGAGTCTTTATAAGATGATGATTAAAGTATATTGTAGGGCCCTGGTTATCTAGTGTTTGAGATACTGGTGGGACGGACTTGGAATAGTTGTGAGCTTAGTGCTGATAGCTTATAGTAAATTTATATATTTTTATTATAATTTTTATCATGAACTAACACTCATATACCAACAGGTGTGACATGTCCTATGACTAATAAGTGCGTATGTTATGAGCTATCCAATCAAATTACGAATAAAGACCAATCAACATGCAGAGTTGAAATGATCATATAGTTTACAAGTAAATATCATATGTTTGGCCAATTAGAATCAAGCAATTCTTTGTACAATATACAAAACAATATACGTTCTACAAAATTTAATTATTTGATATATGATATTGATTTTTTTAAAGCAATGCATATTGTGCAATATCATTATTATAAACAAACTGTTTAAACAAATTGGTTAAGATATGGTGCCAGCGGCTTTAAATCTCCATAAAAAATAGCTTTACAAAAAATACTACTCTTCTTTCAAAAATTTTTAAAATGTAAAACTAATCCACAAGTTTTGTTCTTTATGACCTAAAGAATAAAACTTGTGGTTTAGATTTCAATTTAAAGCTAAACTGGTAGAGCAGTAGGCTTTTAAATTTGACAATTTATTAGTAAATTGTAAAAATGTGAATGTATATATTTTTAATTTAACCCAATTAGAATGCAGCATTATGGTCACATGATACTACTTTTTGGGCTGTCAAAAAAATTTTTGACAAAAAAAGTCGCTTTTTAAAAAAAAGTCACTTTTTAAAAAAAAATAAAAAGAAAAAAGCATTATAGAGTATTATAAGTATTATTACTATTTACTATATATTATTCACTATTTAACAAAAAAAATAAATAAATAAAATCTCTCTTTAAAAAATAAAAATACTTTCTAAATAAAAAGTAAAAGTTGCTTCCTAAAAAAAAAAAAAAATATACTTATATCACATAACTTTTAAGCAAAAGTGAACAAAGTCATATGATTGGAGGTTTAAAGCCACTAGCACTATATTAAAAAATTTATTAGAAGTATTTTTTATTTGCTATAATATACCACATAGATCATAGCTAGAGATGGTTTCGTGTGTGCGCATAATTTTTCAATAATGCGCATTTCATTTTATCCTATCAAAATTTTATACAGAAAAATTAAATATAAAATAAGTATAATTAACATTCTAATCTATCTATATACTTCAATTCTGGGACTGTTCATTTAACATTTTAGATTGGTCATATCCGAAAAATGTGACCTAAATATAGAAAACTAACAGAAATATGATTATGATATTATTATAATCGAGTAATTATTACAAATAGGGCAGCTGCGCAATGCAGTCACGATAAAACCAGGAATGTACTAAATATGATACTACAGATCGTTTTGAAAATTAATATATTTTATTTTAATTATTGCAGTTGATGCCGACTTGAGGCCATTATAAATAAGTATGATCATATAAAATTCTAGTTTGTTAGGAATAATGATTTTTTTTATTAATTCATTTTAAGAAAGTCTCAAAAATGTAGTAATAATCTATGACAAACCATTACGATAATGTAATTAGAATATTTGCACGCAACAATCAAGTAAACAAACTGGTGATATATTCCAATCATGTCAATGACCAAAAATGTTACAGATTTCTAGAATATCATAATAACTACTATTATATATTTTGAATGTTCTAAAATGTCGCAATGTGCAGATAACCAATTAAAACATTTAAACAGATGAAACGGACGAACTATAAATTTTGATGGTACAATTTTCAATTTTATAATCAATTAGGGTAGCTGCACAGTGCATGATGCAGCGAAGGACCAGTACAATCTTATTTTGGCTTAAGGATATATTTTTTCATCGGGTGACACAGATAGAACAGTAAAAAAAAATTTTAAAAAATTTAAAAAATGGGTCAGCAGATAATGCAAAACGAAAAAGACTGTGAACCAGAGATGGCACCAAAACTTTTTTGGCAATTCTGAAAGTTTCGGGTTGCTTCTGAAACCTTATCCGAAACTCGAAATCTCAATCGAAACCTGAAACCTTGACCGAAATCTGAAATCTTAACTATTGTTTATTGTCTCCAAAGTAGGCGCCAAAACTCTTTGTACCAAATCTGAAAGTTTCAGGCTTCGGATTATAATCTCCAAAACCTCATTTGAAACTCGAAACCTCACCTGAAACCCAAAACCTCATTCAAAACCCAAAGCCTCACCTGAACACCAAAAACTACTTGAACTTCTATATACATTTATTGCATTAATGTACTATATATCTTTCAAATGCACTAATATATACTATGTATCTCTTCAATATACATTAATCGCATTAATGTATATATCTCTTTAAAGAATCCAATAAAATTTGAATATCCAGCGCTATTTGGGCCAGATGTATCCAACAATATATTGTATGCGTGCAGCCCTTTTTGTTGTTATGATTCACAAGTATAATATGAAAGGTATAATTCTGGAGTTTTTATTCTGACAATCAAGGTTGCTTTAACAAGTATCAGTTTTTAACTTACTATATAAAAACTGAATACAATATCAAGTAATAATAAGTAATTAGTACATCCATATTTACTAATAATAGAATTAATAAGTTACAGCAGAATTAAATAAATTGTTGGTATCAAATGTCATCAAATACTTATCGATTCATCAATTGCAATTTTTTCTATCACCCTAGACTTTTGAAATCAGTTGTAATAATGGTATGATACTAAAAATAAAGTTGACCAGCTTTAAAAAAAAAACCCCCCTGAACAAACCGAGGCAGTGAAAAAAAACATAATTAAAAAAATGATCTATATAATGTTATAATTTATTCAAAAATAATCTTACATTTGTATTCATTAAAAATAAATCAACTTTATAATAAATTTCAAAGGCTTCAATATTATATTTTTGAGTTTTTGGATTATAGCTTTGGGGTTTGGATTATAGTATTGGGTTTCGTGGTTTCGGGTTTCGGAGTTTTGATTTTTTTTAAAAAATCTGAAACTAGTTTCGGATTAGAACCCATATAAAACTAGTTTCAAATAGATTTCACTTCAACACCATGTTTGCTGTGAACAGAATTTAAATGATTATAATAAACATTCATACATTTTCTTGAAACGTAGTTAGTAAAGTGAACAAATTAAACTTCATACCAATTTCAGTTAAAGTCACATAAAGTTTATTATTCAGTTTGCATTACAATAAATTTGAAAACATGGGTTGGATGGTTGGATTTTGTTTTTAACTATAAATTAATAGAATAATGCCTACATTTAATGTACAAGGTTTGCACAATAAGGAATCAAAATTTGGGTCAGCAATCATATTTTTTCTGTGAGTCCTATTGGACAATTATGGGAAATTAAGATTATCACCACTGGATGAGAAGGACAGGAAAAATAAATATCAAAAATTGACAATTGGCACAATTGGGTTCTAAAAAAAAAAAAAAAATTCACAAAATAGGTCAGCAGGTAATGTAAAACGCAAATTAACTTTGCATGGCCTAATCATACAAACGATAAAGTCAAAAGAATTAAACTTTATATTTACACTTGGAACACAATCGTTAAAGTGAACTGAATTAAACTTCATACCCACACCCTTGCACTGTCATTGCAGCTATAGTGCCTAATTAACAATAAGAGGCCCTTACATTGCCCGAATGATCGTGGAATCCACCTGTACTTACCAATAACTAAACAAGCAATAATATATTGCTCTAGAAAAAAGGATAATCTTTTAGTAATTTGATTCCAATTATCAGATGCAATTACAACATTAAATGGAAAATACACACATTTAAGATTGAGACGACAAATCGAATATGTAATTCCATAAAGTTTTCAAATCTTGCATTTGACAAACTCCCCAAATTAGTGTGGCTCCCAATAATTGTTCATCACAAAGAAATCTGTATATCAACAGTCACTTTAAAGACACTACATTTTATCGAAATTTGCTTCACTGGCAAGCTTATTTTGCAGATTATTAGTTTACAAATGAGTTCATTTCGTAATTAACCAATAACTCATGTAACTTGGTTCTACATTTAATAATAATAATAATAAAAATTAGAATTACTTTGCAAAATGAGTCGTCAGTAAAACATATTATTTACGAAACAACTTAACTGTAAATTGATCATTTATAAAATAAATTTATTAGTAAAACAAATGTCAATAAAATGTGATGCCTTCAAGGTAAATTGACCAAGGCAGGACGAAACTAGTTACTAAGCAAAAGACAAACCCAACGTTAAAAAAAACAACAGAAAAATGCCATGAACAATGAAGCCACGACGAAAATGCAAAATTCCAAAAAATGAGAATTTAAAATTTGATGCATCTTTTGAAATCAATAATCTAACGTCATAATAACAAATTTCATATGATCATTCTGGTATAGTCAAAATAGTCATAATGATCATACAAATATAATCATAATAATAATATCTATCGACATCTATTTTAAATTTGGTTACATAATACGGTTTCATGTTTTAATAAAGCAGATTCATTCGCAAGTAATTAAATCATGATAATGGCTATAATCGTTTGTAAATTTCACATTAATCAAAATATTTGCACATGTATGTTTTTCACGCATATAGGAATAAATACCGTCGTTAATCATTATACTGAATCAAAGGGTCTTAACCCTTTAAAGCAGACAAACGGAAATCACAATTCTCACTATAAGGCTCTTCCGCATTATACTTACCAGAAAAGTTGAACTCATTTACACATTATGCATGCACATGATCATACCAGCGCAATTGTTACATATCGTAAAAAAAAAAAAAAAGGAAGAAAAAAAATTCAAACTAGTAATACCATTGAGCCCATTACTCAACTAACAAAAATTATCACCTATAATCAAAGCGATGCGTAAACCAGAATATTTTAATATTTAATATTTATTGATTGTAAGTTTAATTTTCCTTCGTATGCTATATACGCACATACTCTCAACACTTTTCAAATAACAATCAACAGAAAACGACGTAACTATTTCATCATAATGACATATCTAATCCAATCACATCATTTGAAATTAAAAAATTAACTTATTTCCAATAACAGATAAACGATAAGCATAACTTTTACCGTATAAGGATTTTGAAGAAATCAGCATAGGCGACATAGATAAAGTCGAATACAACCATCCCTCTACACATTTCATGTTACACATGCAACGTGATCGTACTGGTATAATGTCATATTTGCATCATATTGCATAATCGACTTATGACGTTACAGTGAAAATCAGAATAGGCCACGCCCAAAAACATTAATTAAACCATCCCTCACACATTTCATGCGATCTTACCGGTATATTGTAATTGTGAACATATGAAAATCATTATTCCAACCAAAAAGGATTTTCAAAAATCAACGTAGTGCATCAAAAAAGTTGAACGGAACCATCCCTCTCACATTTCATGTGATTGTACTGGTATTATGAATCATTTTTTAATAAAAGTTTAAAACAGATTTTACTTTAAATGGCAAGCCATTGATCGTAATAATGACATTTACTAAAGAACGAATTTTTGCAATATATAATCATCTTATGACCAATTTACGATGTTTTATAAATGAAATTGTTGGGTTGGGTTAGAGTGGAAGTTAATACATGATCTACATGCTGCATAAACCGCCGCATTCTTGATATAAATATATAATCCTAACTAAATTTCATTCGCTTTAACCTCCCTCTAAAATTAGAAATTTTATGTTACATAAAACAGGTAATGATCATGAGAAAAAATGTACACCAATCAGCTTTAAGATTTTGCTTTCGATTTAGATGCCAGTAAAACCATACACTTACGTTCCTGGTACTATCTCTTTCGAATTACCAAATCACACTATAAGCATAAACCCTCTCGCTTGTATAAATACCAACAACTACGACACACCACAGCACAGTCCCGTGTCTCTGTGCTCACGTGACTCCCTGTCGATAGTTGATCCGTTAGCCTCGATTTCCCGAGAGGTACTTCGCGGGTTAACACCGGCAATCACAATCTTCTTCAGGATTGCCGTTGTTACACAATTCGTAACATTGGTGTAAAATCGGGTCCTAGACTTTTTTTTAGGAAATGTATAAGTTTCCTAAATTGGTATGTATTAATTACTAGATTTAGCCATTTATTCAATAATATTATAATTAACTTAATTCTGACGGGTTAATGTTTGGGCAGACGATAGTGTTGTGGAAGGACAGTGTCATTGAGAAAGATCATACGATGTTTCTTCAATGATACTTAATAGTGTTGTGCAATGTCAATGCGCATAATCCGGTTATCATGTGCATAATCAAGTGCATAATGTGCACTTAAGTGTTAAAATGATTCGTGATGATAATCACAAGTTACCAAAGATAACGGCGCTAGTAAAAATCAAAACAAAAATACTTATTTGTTTATTATTACACGTTACTATTTTTTTATTTAATTTTAATGTAATTAAATTTACACAAGCCTGATTCTTAGAATTCTCACGCAAAAAAAAAGGGTATTTATTTTGAATCACATTATACACTTATAATTTATTTATTTATCAAAAAAAATACAGAGCTATTAGATCCAATAGACGATGATGATTCAAATGATCCATACGAAGAAATTTAATAGAATGTACCAATGAAAAATCGCTTGATTATTCAAATAATGAAGAAATTGGTAGCGAAATGGATGATGTAGAAATAGAGAATGAAAATGGAATAATTTATTTCACAATTATATCAGATATGTATTGTGTAAATAATATACTTAACGTACAGTAATAATGGCAACATAAGTTATTTATTTTATAATAAAGAATTTTTAATTTAAATAAAATTTCATTATACATATTAGTAATTCGTTGACCAATAATACATATGAATTAATAAGAATCTTGTGCATCATTCACATCATACACATCATGCAAACTTTTGCATAATGCGCATTGCATGGCTCAAAATGTGCATTTTGCCCATCTCTAATCATGCGTATGACGGTAGAGTAATTCAACGTTTCTAAATTGGACTTGTCGAAATAACTCCCAAAAGTGTGATTTCAAACTTTGATCGAATTGAGCTTATTCCTGCCATTATTCAACAATGCCCTAGACATTATTTTGGTTTATGTAATTTATCGGTTGTTCCTGGTTTAACGCGACTGCATCGCACAGCTACTTATTATATCATTTATTACGTGTAATAATCGAAATTTTAAAAGCTATTTTATTTAATTGGTTTTAATTTCTGAAATTTTGAACAGTATCGTTTCTGTACTTTGATAGCTATTAAAGTTTAGATAATACTGTATTGAAAAAAAATTATAATTTTAATAGTTATTCTAGCTGAATAATTTCAAAAACAAACTTTATTATTTTTGGAAAAGTCAAATTAATTGTTATTTTATTTATCTAAATTTTTTTGTATAATATATATATTAACAACTAATAATTCGATCAATAAATAATAAAGTTTATAAATTGATAGATACTATAAGAAATATGGATCGATTGGGGGGTTTTTTTTATTGTAAATTAATAGAATAATTTTCTGCAAGGATGGCTTTTCGTTTATTTTCACCGTCAGTCCTATCGGACAATTAAGAGAAATTAAGATCTCCCCATCGGGTGGCACCAAATGACCAAATGAGAATAGTGGAAAAAATAAATGCAAAAAATCGAACAATTGGAACAATTGTAATCTAAAATAAAAAACAAAAAAAAAAATTTGAAAAATTGAAAAAATGGGTCAGCAGGTAATGCAAAATGAAAGATTAACTTTGCGCAGCCCAATATAGTTAAGTCTAAGTTAATTTGCGTTGCATTGTTATGAACTCTATACTGTAAAAGATATTGCAAAGAATTTAGCAGTGCTAAATTTGTGGATTGATGAATGATAAAATGATCTACTGAAAAATTATAGTTCTACCGGTTCTTCCATTGACAATCTTCCAAGCCTTTGATGAACTTGAATAATAACTATTAATGTCGATCAGACAAAATCAATGAAGCAATTGGTCAACACCTTTTTTTGCTATAATTGACAAACTGAATAATCTGAAACGAAAAATGCTGATTGTCAAATAAAGAAATAAACCACAAAATGACAGATCGATAGAAGATGGCAAATAAAGAAAGAATCAATGGATTGATTAGTTGACAGTAAATTGTATAAATAAATAATAATGCATGAGGCTTAAATAGTCGCTAATAAATATTCTAGTAAACTCACTATAAACATGAATCTAAGAGCATTTGCAAAAAAAGAAATAAAAGACTAAGAATATTTTAAGAGAAAACCCATTGAATTAATTATATTTGCAAAAAAAAAAATAAATAAAAATACACATGATAGTGTATAAAAAGCACACTTAAAAGTATAAAAGAACCTTAATTTTGTCATTGGAAAAAGCATAAATTATTATCATAACTTAAAATATTATTTTTTCTTGGATCAAATTCTTGAAATCACACCTTTTAAATACAGTGAGCCAATTATTGGTTTTAATTTAGTCGAAGCTACTACTTCTTAATCAACTGAATCACATAATGAACCTTCATCTTCATTTGCAACCTCACCTCAAGAAATTTCTTCTTGGTTAATTTCTACAAAAATGCAAAAAATTATAGACCATTTTGAAGACACTATTTTGTACCAATTCCCATGTGTTCCTTGCTCATTTTGTCCAAACTCATGTATCCTGAAAAACCTGAATAGATTATGCGTGACCCTAATTTTCAATACCCTTTAGTTATTTTATACCCAAATGAACTATTAGTTACTAATCCCAATCTACCAGAAAATTGAATTGCTATATGCTTATCATGCAAGAAAAAATCAATATCATAACTGTCTACTATATCTTTTTCCAATCCTATTTAAAATTAATTTAGTATCATTACATAAATGCAAACATTTATCTCCAATATTTTTGAATGATCTTTGGGCTGCACATCTAATACTAATCTATTCTTTGAATATAGAATTACTATGAATTATTCCCAAAATATATATTCTTTCTATTTGTATTCAGGAATATTAGGTGCTTATTTAAATTCTTTAACTTCATTTTCATCTACTAATCAACATACTCGACCACCTTGGTCTGTTGATACTTTAATAAATACTATAAATTGGCTTAAAGAAAATAATCCTTATTTATATGCTTACTCAAGAATGCTTCCCTCAAATTTAAATACAACCAATTCTTTCCCAATAGCTATTCATCTATCTGATAAAGAAGATGCACCTCCATTTTGACATGGTGATATAGTAATGCCCACCAAGAATTTTTTAATGAAACACATAATTAAGATGCTTACTACAATCATTTAATGACGTTTTCTAGTAAATGATAATACTAATAAAATTATAATTGCTTTAAATAATTCTTATCTTGAGCTTTCACTTTTTCTTGATTTATATCCTGATAGACATGGATATTATCATGAAATGAGAAGCCAATTAGAAAATATTTAATACAAATATGATACTTTTGAAAATATATAAAACACAGATTACTTTTTAAAGATTTTAGATTTTGACTTTATTATTATTGGCCTGCATGGGTATGCTTAAACTAGAAAAGCTTAGAAACTTTCAAAATACTTAGAAATTAGTTTGACAATCAAAATATTGATACTACTTATTGTTTAACTACTGCTATTCAAAATTATAGAAAGAAGTATATGGGGTCATTTCTACTAAAAAGGCCCATTTTGCAATATAATCAATCTTGAGATAATTGAGTTTAATCGTTTGTTTTGATTTTTGGACTGATTCGGAATTAAGCAAATTTCACGATTTTGATTGGTTAAAAATGACAGGTGACTATCGGGTAATCTCATGATACACTTGTACCTTAGACAGCCTCGTGTAGTTTTTCTTTTACATTATCTCCATTTTTTATTATGTAAATCGCCTTTCATTTATAATTGAAAAATGTCAGTCATGTCAAAATTTACATGAATCTAATAAAAACTCATTTTTCAAAAAATTTGCAAAATGGGCCTTTTTAGTAGAAATGACCCCATATATACTAATAAATAGTATTATAATAAATTCAAAACATTTACAATTCCTTCTTTTATCTATGCAAAAAATACTTATTTTTAGCAAAAAACATTGCATTTAAATACAATAATTTGTAAACTTGTTCTTTCATCTATATTTATTACATTATCAATGGCAGAAGGACAATGGCATCATTTTCATAATATCTTGGCTAATACAGACAACAAAGATACTTTACCTACTAACAAACCATTGCATACAACTTTACATTTTATTCATAGACTACAAAGTCTCAAAAAGTATATAGAAGAATTCTGAAATTAGTGAATAATATTCTTATAAACATTTTTTTGATAGAATAGAATTTCAAAATTGTAGAGCTGCATATATGCATAGTGTTTATTGGACAACTGACAATATATCTATAATAATTGCTAATAATACTATATGATCAACTCTTCCAAATCCAGATATAGAACCTGAGCTTTATTAAAAAGTTTGTGCTCTACAAATATATACATGCAATTCCAAATGTAGTAGTCCAAGTTTTATGGCTTTTACTTGCAAAAAAGAGTTTCCTCACCCATTTTTAGAACTTACATACTATGATCCAATCAATTACAAATATACATATTAATGTATAACTCCTGAGGAGCAATAATTAGTTCCTTATTATACTCCAACTTAATAGTTTGGAATGCTCATATGAATGCACAGTATATTACAAATAAAGGGCTTGCTAAATATATAACAAAATATATTAGTAAACCTGAGCCAACTCATTTATTTAATATACATAATCAATCAAACTATAGAGAATACATTTAAGCAGGACCCTGGACATCTCTCATATAGGTCATAACTGGATTTTGGCCAATTTTGACATAATTTGCTGAAAATGTCAAAATCTATTTACTTAAATAACTTCCGATCCATTAATCAGAAATGATTGAACTTTTTTTGTTAGATGCGCCTCACTGAGAGCTTCATTTTAAAAAAAAGTTCATTCAAATTGGACCACTAGATGCCAAGATAATTGCCCAACACTGTTTTTTTGCTTCTTAAATTTTGGGGGCTTTTGCTGAATTGCATAACGTATAACCTCTGTACTATATGTCCGGGGTCCTATTTAAGCATATCGTATAGGATCAATGGAGCTAATGTTCTTATTGTTTAGTAAATAAATTGTTAACTCTTTTGTACAAGTTCAATATCTAACAACAGATTCTTCTGATATTTATTCCAAAGCTATTCTTCCTCTGCATATAATTGCTCCACTTGATTATAATTCATATTGGAATGACAAAATGGAAAAATATTTTGCCCATTCACTTGATTCTATATTTGATAACATGACATATAAAGCTTATAATAAATTATATGAAATTAAAAAAACATGCCAAAATACATCAAACAGATTAATATATTATAATCAACTAGGAAATTTTGTAATAAAAAGAGCAAATTATATATTCTCTTGTATAAAATTTTTACAAATAAAATATGGTGTACTATTTTATTATACTAAAATTTCTATGCAGGTTAGAAGCTAAAATATGTAGTGGCTATTCAAGTTATTATGAATACTTCTTTGCTTGATTTCCAGATATAATTCAATTTATATGTAAACAAAATTATAAATTTATTTTAAATCAAACTACATTTTTTACAACCAATTTGATACATTAATTGAAACAATAATCTATTCATTGCAATCAGTTTTATCAATAAATCTTCTTAATATTATTAAATTACAATTGAGCTCTATTAGAATTTTACCAAGAATTATGTCACAAATGCAATAATTGACTTCTTCCAAGCCAATATTATTGTATACAAACAATAACAAATTATTTAGGCCCACAAGATAGTTCTTATTATCCATATTTCTTTATTACTGGTTCAGCAGAAGTTGGCAAACTATTTATAATATACATGTTATTAGAACAATTTGAAGAATTGGGTATAACTATTT
The DNA here is from genome assembly GCA_003550325.1 of Gigaspora rosea. Taxonomy (NCBI): domain Eukaryota; kingdom Fungi; phylum Glomeromycota; class Glomeromycetes; order Diversisporales; family Gigasporaceae; genus Gigaspora; species Gigaspora rosea. Next base: position 147,500 of record QKWP01000275.1, read on the forward strand.
TTTAATAGCTCCTACAGGAATTGCAGCTCAAAATATTGGCGGATCAACTATAAATTTAGCATTAAAAAAATTATATTAGATAAAAGAGTTTTTCATACACTTGCTTTATATGATTCTAATTTTAGTAATTCTTTGATTCTAATTTTAGTAATTCTTTTTTTCAATTTCATATACTTATTATTAAAGAAATCTCAGTGGTATAAGGTCCAATACTAACTTATATCTCAGAACTATTTGAATTACCCCACAAAAATAATCACTATTTTGAGGTATAAATATTATATTAATTGGTAATCTAGTACTGCTACCTTCTGTAAATGGTTCTCTTGTATACAAATGACCTATATAGAAAATTTTTTTATCCTCTAATTCTTCGTGAATCCAATGACAAAACCAAGATAATACTGTAATTTTTACAATCTTTTTGAAAAAATTAGAATGGGTCAGATAGATAATAGCACTATAATAGCATATAGCAAATACTAATAAATAAAGAAAGTAAAACTGCAATTTTATCTCTTACAATCACCAATCTAGATACTACTTATATAAGGTTATCAAAATTTGCAAATCAAATTAATAAAACAATATGTGCAATAATTTCTGTTCAAGAAAACAAGCTCTTGATCTCAAATTGTATTGAAATTTAAAATAATCAAATTTGTAATGATAATACAAGATATTATTAATTCAAAAACAAAACAAATCTGCTAATATAATAAGAATTCAATCTGTTGCAAAAGTTATGTTTTTAAATAACTCTTAGCATAAATACTGCATTGAAATTGCACTATTGGTATAGTAATTAATATCAATTTAACAACAAAACTAGTTTATGTTAGCTTTTGTATTAAAGGTGCATAATAAATGTATTATTCTCAAAATATACTACAACTTCTTTTTTAATAGTAAATCTGCTAGTCATACACATTACCCAATACGAAATGCATTTGCTCTTACAGTATACAAAACTCAAGAATTAACTTTACCAGATATCACTAAATCTAGATAATCAAATATTTGAAAATGATCAAGCATATTAGTATTTAGTTGCTGTGCCAAATGGAATCATGTCAAAATACATTCTCTAAATAATTCTGCATTCATGGTAGATCTATCTGTGGTAAATGAATATGCATAGTCAGAAAACATTGCATATAATCCATTACTACTATCATTCCAACAACTTGAGTAAAGAAATATTTATTTATATATAATTGTTTAGCATAGTATAATTCTTATACTACATGTTCAAAGCTATCTTCAATATTACCAATTACTTTATTTATCAATAATAATAAATTATAAATCAAGTTTTATTTTGTATATACAGTATAACTGCATTAGTATTCTAATTTAAATAAGTATCACCCAGGTTACCTGCTAATAGGCAAGTAATCCAAGTTGAATTATGGCCTACCCAGGTAGTCAACCCACTTATCACTCATGGAACAACCCACAAATCACCCATAGGTAAGGGCAGTGTCATTAATCACCTGATTATTTTTTATCAGAGGCCTACCCCCTATTTTTAATATATATATAGTCAGGTTCTTATATATAATTTCAACTTTTTTTGACCCCCTCCCCTCCAAAAAATCACCTGATTTTTGTTACTCTCCTAACTAGTATAAGTTAATTATAAACTATATATACAGTCTATATTGTAAGTATATATTTATTATTTTACTTATTTTACTACAGCTATATGAGTGCTACTATGGGAAAATAAAACTTTGGTTAAACAAAATATAGTTGAAAGCCAGGAGTTTCATGTTTTATAATCAAATTTGATAATGCAAATTGAAAATCATTACTATATCTTTTTTTTAATTTTTTTTTTTCTAAACCATTTTTTTTTAATTTTTTTTTTTTCTTTGTTTTTTAACTCTTTTTTTTGAAATTTTACTTTTTTATTTTGGATTAGCTATAACTAGACAATCACAATTCACAAAAGTCATATGATATTATATTTATTAAATAACTTAAATTTTTTAAATCTAATACTCTCTTAAAACTAATATAAAGTTTATTTACTAAGTGTATCAGTTTTGGGAGGTTAGACTATGGTAGCTATCTGATTATTTTGTTTGTTATTCTTTATTATATACAAATAAATAAAATATCTTGAAAAATCTACTATCTAAAACTTATTGGTATTTGTCAAGAGTGGCAAAGTCACTCCCATGATTATTTTCTAGTTATCTAACAAAAAACTCAGAATTATTATGTCGATCGAATTAACAAATATGATTGGTCATTTTCCATATCATTACAGTACATAGCACATTAGGGTGTGAAATGTCATATAATCTACATAGTGAAGATCATATCTAACATTAATAATAAGAATTTTTTGTTGATCATTCTTCTTAATAACAAAAATATATATAATTTTATACTGAAATAACACCTGAACTACTCATGAGATGCATGCAAAATTATATTTATTAGATTCCTTTTAACATTCTCTTAAAAGCAATAGAGCCCTTTTTTTATTTTACATATAAGTTAAAGCGAAAACTGATTACTAAAACATGATTAATTTTATACAATAAAAAAAGAGCTCTATACCTTAAAAAGAACATCAAGAGGCATCTAAAAAAAGGTATTTTTACTCGTATATCTTTAATAGTTCAAGAATTATTTCAATTTAGATTTTATATTGATAATGATAATGATCGTAATGAGTAATTATCTAGCAGTCGGAAATATCAGGTCTCCGGTTGCAGATCATGCAGATCATCGGAAAAAATCGTAAAAATTATTATGTGATCTTCACTATGTTTGTATTTGTTATGCTAGTGGCACATCACCCATATTATCGCTATTGAAGGTGATATAAATGGAAATTTAATATAGCACGTACATATGTACAAATGTACTACATTGCGATTTACAACATAAATATTGTAGAGAGATAAGAACTTGAAGTATGAGTGTTCGAGAATAAAAACCTGTAAGTAAATATTTGACCTCAAAATCTTGTACGATATTGACCAACCAAAATCAAGATCAGGCTTATTTTGAAATTTGATTGGTCAAAATCGCACATTGAGAATAATTTGCGAATTAGCCAATGGAGGTCAATTAATTTATAATATAGTATTGTTAATAATTAATAACCAATTCCATCGGTTCCAATGGCTCCATTGGTTCCATTGGCTCCATTAGATAGCAATTTTTTCAATGGAGTATATCCATAGACAACCCTGCAATACAGGTAGAGAAATAGTACACCCCGATGTCTGTGTGTTAACAAATTCTAAGTTCTGATTGGATAGATGAGGTGTAACATTAAAAAAACACACACACAACAATCAAAACAATAGAAAACCAGTGTAATATAAAAAAAACAAATCGATTTTATATTTGTCCTTTGGACTTTTAAATGGTTCCCATTTTCCTAATATGATCGTTATTGAAGGTGATATAAATGGAAATTTTAATATAGCACGTTTGGGGTATTAACCTTAATTATATGTGCAGTAATAATGACATTAGTGTAAGGTTTCATGCGTAAAATTGATCGACAATATCGATGAGTCTTTACTAGTAAATTACTATCAAAAGAAACGATCAAAAAAATTGATTCAATTTATGCATTAACAATTTTTTTCTAGCAATTTTTGTTTTATGGCAAAAAAATCGGTATAGTATAATCAAAAGAAGGTTAGTTTAAAAGTTTAATTAGTCGAGCACTTTAAAATATTACATTAGCAGGAATTTTTCTTTTGTATTTTTTTTTTTTGCAATATGTATTTCAGTCAAAAAACGATATTTTATTACGAATTGGTTTTGATAATTAAAAATTTAAAACGTAATTGTATAAAGAAGGTTTACTTTATAGATTATATAAAGTTTTGTCATAAATTTTTGATATAGTTTTAATTCTGAACCTTTTTTAGAGTTGGCCTTTGTTATCGTTAGGTGTTTTAATCAAAATAGTCATGTGTTTGTTACAAATTGGTTTGATAATCGAAAATTTAAAATTGTAATTGTGTAAAAAAAGTTTCTTCGTATTATATGTAAAGTTTATTATAAGTTTTTGTGATAGTTTTAGTGCTGAATCTTTTAAGATTCGGTTAAAAAATATCGTGAGTATATTAGGATCTTCATGGGTGAAAAATATCAAATAACAAAATCCGTACATACTAGTAATTTTTATTATAATATCTTATATAGACTTGGTTAAGTAGTAAATGAAATACCTCAACAGCACCAGGGTAGTGACTGGACTCGTCAACTCGTGACTCAAATAATTCGAATTCGAATCATAAATTTTTTAACCCGCGAGTACTCACGAGTTAATTATTAATATATAATGAAAGTTTAATGACTAATACTTTGCATTAATAAATTTTAGTATGCTGCATAAATAATATCGTAATTTTAATGTAATTATATTTAATTCTTTAAAATTTAATAAATAAACTACATATATAATTTTTTGCGATCGCAAAATTTTAATAATAAATAAATATAACGCAAAACAAAAGCACTAATGAACGGGAAGAATCCTGTAATAAAGAGAATAGTCAAAACACAATTACCATATGTCCAAAAGTCATCTGAACGCTTGTTTTCAGAAGTTGGAAACAACATTACAACAAAACGTACAGGAATTGGTGGGTGAGATGTTATTTTTAAAAAGGAATATTATTTACAACTAATGTAAATAAAATACACTTGCATTCGTAATTTGTAATTAGATATATTTGTTTTTTACAATTACTAATCATAATTGGATCAATTAAATTGCAAATAATTGCAATAATCATAATTGCAATTAATTGTAATATTTGTTTACACTGTAAAGTTTGCTACTTATTGCTATGATACGTATTTCGAATTTAAAATGTTCTACATACATATATATTTTAATCTAATTGTAACGTAAGTTTAAAAAAAGTTCTTTATATTTTTATACATGTAATTATAACTATTAAAGTTGATTGTATTACTACAATAAATTGCCATTTTACAATCATAGCAAAAACTAGATACTGGACCTGTCGCTAAACGACGGGTTTAACATGAAAAATTTTCTATTTTCTATTTCATATTAAACTATTGTTACAAATTGTCACATTATTATTAAATTTTTATACTACAAATATATTGCGTCTACATAATATTAATTATACTAATTCATATAAAAAGAAAGCAAATTAAATAAGTAAAGCTTTCAAATGTTTAATTTTAAACATTTTTTTCATTTGTTTCATTATTAATTTCTTAATATGGAATGATACAACTTTTTCGCTCGTGAAATCTTTTGATCAAAATATTAAAAACGCTTGTTGATCAAAGGAAAAAAATCTTTAATGGATCAAATCAATATAATTAATGTTTAACTGCACTTAAAATCCAAGCGATTCACATAATCAAAATTTAAATATTGGATAATCATAGCAAAAATTGCAATTAATTGATTAATTGTGACTGTGCTACCAATCAATTAATTGAGTTCAAAATAATTGCAATTATTTGCCTCTACAATCAATTATTCGGCAGGCCTGAACAGCACGTACAACATAATATTATATAATTGTATAGAGATAATATATTCCTTTTTTTTTTGTACCTCTTTTATACTGTTTTATTAGCTATATAAACTCTAGATTTTTTCCTAGCAATTAAAAAAAAATAAACCCCCCACACACTAATTACCCTAATACACATAGATACTATCCTTAATTTTATATATCAACCCGTCAATCCTTTCGTTAAACTATTATATATCCGTTCTTTTCAGTAAACTATCATATATCCGTCAATAAACCATTATACATAATCTCCCTAAAATGAAATTCTTAATTATTCAACTCTTAATTACCGTGTTGTTTTTAACTTATGCGTTTTCGCATCCTAGAAATCATTATCATAAACCGACCTGTGATATATCCTCAAATCCCGGAAGCCTTCTTATTAAACCAGGTATGATTTTGGATTCTTAGAAAGAGGAGAAGTAATTTTAGATAAAATTTTTAATTTATCATATGGTTTATTAATGAAATAGCTACTGGATCATGTTTTAATTCTGGCGATAAGATCCCGTTCACTTTTATTCCTGGATCAGATGTACCCTCTTCCCTTGATAAAGTCCAACTCGCCATAACATACGATGGAACTATTGTCCTTAAAACCAACGTTGCATTGAAACCAGGTACGTGAAGAGCTTTAAATCTTCGTGATGCTATAATAAATTACTAAATTTATATTGCTGAACCAAATCACAAGGTAAAGACAAATATTCATTTACCTTTACCGTCCCTGATAACACTACCCTTCCTTCTCCTTCTGATGCTCGCTATGAAATTGGATTTGATGACTGGAAACTCACTTCCGGAACCTTTTCAATTAATCATCCAAAGTTTGGTCTTACCATCTATGAACCCAAAATTAAGGAATGCTATGAGGTATAGTTATTTACATTCTAAATTTAATCTGTTTAAGCTATTCAGTGTTAATTGTTATTAATTTTTTTTTAAATAAACAACTTAGGCTGGTCAAACCGTTACTATCCGCTGGGAAGATCGTAAGCATATTTATTTATAAAAAGTTTATAAAACTAATTAATGCAATAAATAATTAACGAAGCTTATATGTACACAACTATAGCATTCCATAAATATCAAAGAATTGATATTACTAAAATTGATATCTACAATAACGTAGCACAACAATGGACTAATCTTGTTTCTAAATCTATTCCTGTTAGACATGGCCAATACGATATCACTCTTCCTAAAACACTTGCAAAACAAAATGGTTATGTTTTTGGAATTTTAGTTAAACGAAATGGCAAAGATGAACATTATTATTCTAACCCTTTCAGTGTTACAACTGCGATCTAACTTTCTTAAAATTGGTTAATTACATAAATTTATATTGCATTAATAATATTACAGTCGCACCTTGATATAGTCACACTCGATATAGTCACATGATCGATATAGTCGCCTTTTATATAGCAATTTAAATTTATATTATTTTATTATTCTCTACATAATGGTTAGTCCCAAAAGTTCTAAGATTATTAATTACGAGATAGGTCAATTTTATACTTATAGATCTTTAATTTATTAAATTTAAAATATTTTTTAATATTATTAATTATATATATAATAGTATTGTATATTTTTACTGTTTAAAGCATGTTCAAGCTTTAATAATAAATTAATTTATTTAAAAAAAAATAATTATATATTTTTTAGATGTAAAACATATTTTACTTAAAAATTAATATAGGTTATTTTAATAAAATTAAATAATTTTAATTTTTTTAATTGTTTAAAATTGTTCAAAGTGTTCAAATTACTATTTATAACTATTTTGTAATAGAGCATTCTATTTTATGCCATGTGCATGTACATGGGTATATTAATATCTTAAAATCTTGATTATAAAACAGCTCTTAAAGTTCTAACAAAAATATTCCTTGAAATTCTCTAACTCTAAATCTAACCTTACCATAACCTTAAACTGAGTTATTGTTTGTTCAACAAATTATATATTACATAAATTTGTAAGTCAATAAGTTAGTACCCGTGTACAAACACTATGTGTAAACTAAGAATTTTCTATTATATAAATCAATTTTGTATAACAAAACCAAAAACTCTTCTAAAAAATCACATACTTAAAATTTTGCTTATAAAACTGTTTTTTTTATACAAAATAAAATTTTTTTTGCTAAATTTTAATATATATAAAGCCCTATTCTAATATTTAATTTTTATTATTACTCTAATATAAAAAGATTTAATTCGTGATTCGTGAGAAATGGAAAGTAAGGCTGTTAATCAGTCCGTCCGGTCCGTTCCGGTTAAAAGACCGCCTGGTCTTTTAAAAAACCAGACCGGACGCAGTCCAGGACCGGAATAGGACCGAATAGAGCTAGATCGGACAGACCGATGATCAATATAATACTTTTTGCTATAACGGTGAAATTAAATTTGTCAGTATAAAGAATTACAATAAGCTTTTCAAATTAATAAGATATTAATACGTTTGATAATTTTTGTTATACATAAATTATGAATTAGAAAATAATATAGTATATTAATATAGCAAAATAACTCATTTAATTAACTTCATAAATATGAACATTATAGTTTAAATCAGTTAAAAAGATATTTTGTCACTTTTAACCACTTAAGATTCGATAATTTGATTGAATAATATAATCATAATTGGGTATACCAAATTTCAATCTTGTACTGATTCAAGACAAGAATTGTCTTAATATATGAAAAAATTAAAGTAAATCAACAAAACGATTAGATATTACTTGTATTTAGTGCTCCGAATGGGTCAGTTCAGTTCGGGTCAGGTTATAGCCAACCCGAACCCAACCAGAAATTTCGGGTCGGGTCGGGTTGAAAACTTTCGGGTTAGCACTTCAACCCGGCCCGCCCTGACCCGACCTGACCCGACTCAAATCCGACCCAAATTTTTAAGCCCAACATGCTAAAGTTTTAAAAAAAATAAAATTTTGGCCTTAGATGTAATAAAAAGTAAAAAAAAAAATGAAAAAAAAATGCATGACCTTAGATGGTAATAAAAAAAAATAGCGTGACTTAGATGTGAATAAAAAAAAAATTATGTGACCTTAGATGTGCATAAAAAAAAAATTTTCATTATTTCATTTCGTGACCTTAGATATGAACATAAAAAAAAAAATAACTTCATGACCTTAGATGTGAAATGTGAACATAAAAAAAAAAAAATTGCGTCGTGAGCTTAGATGTGAACATAAAAAAAAAAGAAAAAAATTGCGTGATCTTTGATGTAAAAAAAAATTATTATTCATCTTGTCACTCTGATCAACCAATTATTTTGTTTGTTTTGATTTTATATTAAACAAAACAAGTAACGGCCGGACTAAGATTAGGATTAGCTTTTGATAAATGCAATAACTAGAGACCCTCACTCTCTAACCCAAAATTTTGCAAAAAATTATTTTTGTCAAAAAAAAAGTGTAGTTTCATAGTCAAAATTTTAAGTTAGAAGCGATTGTTTAAAAAAAATCTTGGTTCGTTTCGATTTTGCGTTATAGCTAATCCTGCATTCTGATTGGTTAAATGATAACCACTATTCTAAAGGAAAAAAAGACTAATCTATATAAAAATTTGGGTCGGGTCGGGTTGGGTCAGGTCGGGTTATTCTCAACCCGAACCCGACCTGAACCTGATTGAAACTTTCAGGTCAAAATTTTCTAACCCGAACTCGACCTGACCCGAAATTTCAGGTCAGATTTCGGGTTGACCCGACCTGATTCAGAGACTACTTGTATTGAAAAAATATTTATTATAAAATATTGTTAGCATTTACATGTCTGTCAAGCACTTAAAAACTTATAAACTTAATATATTTAATAAAAAAAATATAAAAAATAAAGTATACTACTAGTATCGGGTTATTTCCAATCGTAGTTTGAATGCTATTAGAATTATGCCATTCAGTATGATAAAATTTTTTAAATTTTACTAGTATTACTATCTTAACATACAGTAATTTTTTTCATTAAGTTTCAACAATAATTAATAATCCATAATATGCTTAATAGAAAGTATGCAAATTTGATTTTTAAAATAAATTAGCCAAAATTATTATTGCTCGATCAGCTGACTTTATACAACAAAACTGAATGACTTTATTTACAAATCTGAAGAACATATGGGATAAGGGCTTGCTACCTTATTGGCTCTAATATACATAATTACATTTTCCACTATAGCGACACGTATTCATCACAACAGTAAACGAAATAGACACCTATGATGCCTTTATATAGAGGGAAAACCATCGAATCTTCTCATAGCTGAAAGAGAATCGGTAATGTGTTCCTGCCAGTATGAGCAAGGTTCATACTTATGGTCCTTGCACTGCCACTTGCAGCCGTGGAGCCAATACAACAAATGGTCCTTGCACTGCTACTTGTAGCTGTGAAGCCAAATTCAACAACAGGTCCTTGCACTGCCACTTGCAGCCATGGAGCCAATACAACAACTGTCCTTGCACTGCCACTTGCAGCTGTGGAGCCGGGTATACATACTACAGGTCCTTGCATTGCTCTCATTATCGATCTAACAATAATCATGTGAATATCAAAATCATATGCAAATCTGAAATTATCTGTAAAAACAAGTTACAAAATCTCACAACAATAATCAAAGAATAACCATAAAAGGATACATAACAAAACCTGTACATGATCAGTTATAAAATCATCTGATCTCGCAATAATGATCACCCTGTCACTTCGTTGACAGGCTTTTCATAATACTGGTCCTTGCACTGCCACTTGCAGCCATAGAGCCAAATTCAACAACTGGTCCTTGCACTGCTACTTGTAGCCGTAGAGCCAAATACAACAACTGGTCTTGCACTGCCATTTGCAGCTGTGGATCCAACTACCTCTGGTCCTTGCACTGCCACTTGCAGTTATGGAGCCAGGTACAAAACAGGTCCTTGCACTGCTACTTTCAGTTGCGGAACCATACAAAACATCAGGTCCTTGCACTGCTAACGCAGCCATGGAGCCTGGTATATCAAAAAACATCAGGTCCTTGCACTGCTAGTGCAGCCATGGAGCCTGGCATAACAACAGTTTCACATGCTTGACTTCAGGTGGGTAAGGGAGGGCGATAGAGCCAGCCATCACAAGGCGAGCGATAGCGAAAAGAAAGATAACCTTCTTTACTGAAATTCTTGGCTTTAAAATACTCTTCCTGTATCACTGGTTCATACTTGGCCACAGTCATTATCCTTTACTCTCATTGTCGATCTAACAATAATCATAACCATGTGAATATCAAAATCATATGCAAATCTGAAATTACCTGTAAAAACAAGTTACAAGATCTCACGACAATAATCAAAGAATAACCATAAAAAGATATATAACAAAACCTGTACGTGATCGGTCATAAAGTCATCTGATCTCGCAATAATGATCGCCCTGTCACTTCGTTAACAGGCTTTTCTTTAGTATCGATATTTTGGCGTTGTAATCTTTAAATTCAGATGATCCAAATTATACATAAATCCTTATGAATGTGTACTGATATTGAAAAAAACTGATAATCTATAATTTGGCAATAATGGTACATTCATTACTTACATGTGGATTGAGCAGATTACTCTTATTTTAGACTTGAACAATATACTATATTTGCATTTTGAAACATGAGTTTGAGGCAAGCTAATAGTTAATTTTAGTCGAATGCAAATTATAATTTTTTTTATTAAAAATTCTCAGCTAAATTAATCATTAGTTTGTTTCAAACTTGTGTTCCAAAATAATACCTATAGGCATTATTTCACACAAATACAGTGCAAATTGTAAATCAACTGATTATGCCATTGCTGTCGTTAATAAATTCCTTACATTAACAACAGCCAGTTCACATATACATCAAAATGTGGTTTAATCTTGTTTAACAAACTAAGGGGTTTGTAATTGAATTTTAACCAAAAACAACATTTTATAGTTGTTTCAAAATGCTGTTGGCAGCTAAAACGGAAATCTTGTGACCCACATGATCGCTGCGCCAAGACCACTGGACCAAAGAAACCGGAAGAAGAAACAATAAATAAATGAGCCCCGGAACAGCCCCGAAAAGAACATTGACTAACCAGCCCCAAAAAGCCTCAAAAAGTAGAATGACAAGATGTAGACATAAAGGAACCAAGGTCAGAAAGTCAGAACGGGTACCCCAAGACCATGGTACAGAAGAAAAGAAGGTGGGGCGCATGAGATAAATCCGTGGAAAACTTAGCCCGTCAAGACCAAGCAAAGCCCAAAGAAGCGACTAGGAATGCTTGTCGCTTAGGACAAGCAAATAAAAGGCCAAATTCGGATAAAATTGGTTGTGGCCGTGATAATATGTCGTCATAATCGCGTAAGGTAAATGATTTGCATTGAAACTAAAGGGATGACACGATAAGGATGACGATTGTAATAGAGTTTTTTTTCTATTTCTTTCTTTTTCCTTATTTCAATTTCTTTATAAATAGAAGGGCATTTCGCCCAAATTGTAAGGATATCGAATCTCAAATCCACAAAAAATTGTAATAAATTTGAATATTTCTATAAATAAAAATCGTTAACCCGTGACTTTTAAAAACTATCTATTTGTTATAAACGCATACTATTCACCTGCAACAAAACCTTTTGCCTTACCTTGCCAAATCTCTTTCGCTTCTCTTTGGTTTTGTTGTGTGGTTGGTTGTATGTGTTGTCTTTTTTTTGGTTTGACGATCTGGCCATTTCGATTCCGCCTCTAACAATTTGGTGGTGACTATGAGATACTGACAAAAAGAAACAGAAGTTAAATAAGTTAAAAATTTCTCTTGAGTTCAAAAATAAGTGCTAGAATTTAGTAGTCATAATGGAACAGGAAAGAGTGAAAAATGCCGGTCCTTTGCAAAATGATGAAAACCAGTTTGATGATGCTAGCCCCGTGACCTCGAACACTCAGGCCAAAATACGCCCCATACCGATCGTAGTCGTATTCCTGTTGATGACCTGCCCATATATCGTATTGTAAATGATGATCAAAATATCCCTCCTGCCCAGGAGCTGCTGCATGCAGTGCTATGAGAAATTGCAAATGCATTTAGGGAAGCCTCCTCTGGTGTTGCTACTGCTGCCCATCCCTGCTGCGAGAAACCAATTTGGTACGTGTTGAACCCTTCTGTAGAGAGGAAGATGAGGACCCCCTCGAGTGGGTGGAGGCATTTGAGCGAGCCACGGATAGAACAATTGGTCCCCTGAAAGGAAGGTTAAAATTGCTTCGGGTTATTTGTATGGTGTAGATGACAATTGGTATGACGGTGTCAAAGGAACTTTGCTACAGTGGGATGATCGTAATAACCAGGCCGTGAGTTTTGTTTCTCACTTTCTTCAATACTTTGTGACCCCAGAGCATCGTCACCAGTGGCAGGCTGATTTAAATGCCCTAGCCCAACGAGACACAGAACGTGTGGATTCATATGGCTATAATTTTAAGAGGTTGTTGCGCCGGGTTGATCCTGAGAATCGCCTTCTCCAACCGTACATAGTATGAATGTTTTTGGGAGGTTTAAAACCTAAAATAGCCTCGTGGTTAAGTGTAGCTGACCCTAGGAATCTCGATGAAGCTTTAATAGGTGCTCGCAAAATTGAAGCCAGTGGGTACTATAGCGAAAGAAATGGGCACGAGTTCGAAATGGCCGATATGATGATTTGGATCACCTGACTCAACAAATGCAGGCAATGTCGACCAACTACGAAAAACTTGTCAATGCACTAGCCACCCGAATCGAGGCAAATGAAACAAGACCTCATTATAATAATAATAGAGGTGCCTATAACAGTACTAACTCTACCTCGCGATTAGTTTACTATAATTATGGGGAACCCAGACATATCTCCAATGATTGTATGTCTGAACGGGTTCCCTTTCAAAGTATACCCCCGAGGAATCAAAGTTAAAACTTAAAACAAAACTTACCTTCAACTTCAAGCACGAATCAAGGAAACGACCCGACTAACCTACTCGCACCTACGTCTATACAGCCTCGGAATGTGAACCTGTGCGACCTTGATGACACCGGATACCAACTGAAAGAGGAAGATGCTTTTGTATTGCCTCTTTTCCGTCACCAACCATACTCCACTCAAAGACCAAGGAGGAATCAGAAAAGGTCAGAAAGTCAAGCAGAAGAAAGGTTGCGAACCAACCCTCCGGTAGTTTCTGACTCTGTATTGCCCCCATTAGAAGTAACTCCTGTACAAAACCAACCCCTACAGGCCCCGGAAGTCCCTCCAGTATAACCTCGGTGACAGAGAGACCCTTCGATTATTGATAAACTGGAACCATACAATGTGGCACAAGACATCCTGGGAATGAAAGTAACAGTTACTATCGGGCAACTTCTATAGTACCCGAACCAACACCGCAACCTCGCTCAGATATTGAAAAGACCCTCGATAATCGAACTAGTCCTATCCCACGAGATGGAAACGAATGTGTTGCAACCTCTGAATAATGAACATACCACTGCTGCCTGCTGTTACGTACGAATAAAGAATAATCCCATAGTGGCTGTACTTGATTCCGGAGCCGCTATGAGTTTAATGTCGAAACGGATGATAGAAAAACTAGGGCTAAAATTGACAAGCCATCTACCACCGTGGTTGTAATGGCCAATGGGACAAGAGAGCATGCTCTGGGAAAAATTAACAACCTAAAAATGATTATATGGGATATTATGATACCTATCTCGTTTCAGATAATCGAATCTACAGACGACCTGCTGTTGTTGGGCATGGATTGGTTCGTGAGAACCTGGGCCCAGATGCATTTTGCAGAGAGGAGGTTGTACCTTACGTATGGTGAAAAACAAGCATAGTCCCTATATCAACTAATGGTGGTCCCCCGATGGAACCCATGGCCGAACACCCTGAGAGCGAGGATACATGTGACGAGTTAGAATATGAGGACGAAGTTTTAGACGAGGCTGAAAGTTACTTTACTGAAGGAACCCTTGAGAATGAGCTATTTGAGAACCCGTGGAGAAATTATGGAGGACCCGCCGCGTGTTTGGCTAATATAGAGGAACTACCAACCCAAGAGCTTGACCCCGAAGATGTACCTATAGAAGAAAGCTTGAAGAAAACCTCAGTGAAAGCCCCCTTGGACCGGGAAGAGAAAGAAGTGGCCCGTGCAAAATTGTTGAATGAGAAAAATATTTTCGCTCAAAATATGAATGACCTCGGGCAGACGGGAGTAATCACTCATAAAATTGATACGGGAACTGCTGCCCGATAAAGCAGGCACCCTACTGTGCTGCGCCTAGTGTACACGCTTTTATTAAAAGGGAAATTGCACAACTAAAGGAAAAGAGATTAGTTAGAAATTCGAAAAGCCCCTGGGCGGCCCCTGTAGTGGTCGTGCCAAAAAAAACTGGAAAACTTCGTATGTGTATTGATGACTGTAGGTTGAACAGGTTAACCAAAAAGGACGCTATCCCTCTTCCCTGTATCGATGATTTGTTGGAGGTGTTTGGTGGTCCGATTTGGTTTTCTTTATTAGATTTAATGTCGGGGTATTGGCAGGTAAAAATAAATAAAAAGGACCAAGAGAAAACTGCTTTTGCAACAATGTTTGGCTCCTACGAATTTGTAGTTATGCCCTTCGGTCTCTGTAACGTTCCCCTACGTTTCAACGGCTAATGAACTATGTGCTTGCTGCCTTTATTGAACGGTTTGTCGTAGTATACCTCAATGACATTATAATCTACTTGACCTCTTTTGATGAACACTTGACCCACCTTACAGCTGTGTTTAATAAATTAAGGGCCGTAAACTAAAATTAAATATAGAAAAGTGCTCTTTTTTCAAACCTACCTGCAATTCCTGGGCCACATAGTTGGTCGTGATGGTGTCCGTCCAGATACTGGCAAGGTAGAGAAGATTCGGAAGTTCCCTGCCCCTGTGAATTTGGGGCAACTTTGTGGGTTTATTGGGTTGGCTTCCTACTATAGGAAGTTTATCCCTAATTTCGCTTCGATTGCCCGTCCGTTGCATCACCTATTAAAGAAGGATATAACCTACGAGTGGAAAGAAGAACAAGAAAGCACTTTTAATGAGCTAAGAAATCACCTGACGGAAGCCCCTATACTGCGGTATCCTGATTTTAATAAAACTTTTATTGTACATGCCGATGCTTCTGGGATCAGGTTGGGCGCCGTGTTAGCCCAAAAGGATGATAACAGAAAGGAATATGTTGTGGCCTATGCGAGTCGAGGGCTAACAAAGGCCAAGAAAAATTCTACCACCACTGAACTCGAGTGTCTTGCCGTTCTATGGGTGGTTGAATCCTTCCGGCATTATTTCGGCCTGGATCCTTTTCTAGTTGTTACGGACCATGCCACGTTGAAGTGTTTGCAAACTGTGGCTTTAACTGAGCATAGAGCACGCTGGGTACTACGTTTACAGCTGTATAATTTCAAGATTTTGCATCGACACGGGCATAAACATAGTAATGCAGACGCACTGTCAAGGCTCCCCTAATCGCCTAAAGACCTTCTGAATAAAACCCCCTCGAAGAAACTTGAATCCCAACAGATGGTAATCAATTAAGCCTATCTAAAAGAAAATATAAACAAAGATAAATAAGTAGAAAAAAAAACAACAACGAGAGAAGAAAAATAAATATATATATATCCGATATCAAATCCGGCTAAGTCTAAATTCGTCCAGGTTGCCAGTATCCTAGCGTGTTCAAGTTTTACCCCTTATTCCTACAAAAGAAAAAGAGGAGAAGATATTTTTCTTATTAAAAAAAATAAAAAAATAGATACCATACATAGATCTCAATACTAAAGCCAGACGAACCCAAGATAGAATCTACACAGTACCGGTATTTAAAGCGGTACCTCGAAACAAGATACTTGTTGCCCGTCCTAGATGAAAAACAAAAACAGAAATTAGCAAAGAAGTGTGAGTTTTTTGAGGTTAAAGATGGATTTTTATATAAGAAGGACTGGCGAAAAAAGAGGAATTTACTTCGGGTGCTACAAAAGCATGAAGTAGACCCTATTTTGTATCTGGTGCACACACATCCCCTAGGCGGACATTTCAATAAGGATGTGATGTTCAGAAAAATTTGTGATACATATTTTTGGCTCCAGATGTATCAGAATATACGTACGTATGTTCAAACATGTGACTCCTGCCAAAGGAGAACCCGACCTCGGACCCAAGGTCCCCTGCACCCCATACCAGTGATGGCCCCCTCCCTGAACCCCCTGACTAAATCAGTACATACTAGTTGCCACAGATTTTATAACCCGTTGGCTGGAAGCACGTGCCGTGGAAAAGGCAAATGCACTAACTGTCGCTAAGTTCTTATATGACACATAATATGCCACCATGGTTGTCCTGACCGAATTCAATCGGACTGGGGCACTCACTTTTGGAACGAAATGATCAAACTGCTCCTAAAAAAACTGAAAGTAAAACAAGATTTTCCACCCCATACCACCCCCGTACGAATGGTCTTGTCGAGCGTTTTAACATAATGTTGTGTGAATCTCTGGGGAATTAGTCAAGAACATCGTTGATTGGGACCTGTTGATCCCCCAATACTCTTTGTGTATCATACTGCCCAAAATTCCACCACCAAAATATCGCCATTTTTCCTAGTGTATGGTCGTGAGGCCAGACAACCAATACATCCCAGCCGCTCTGATGAATTGTTAGAAGGAACGATACTCCAAAGAATGTTTGAATTAGTAAATAAAGTACCCTTTGTTAGACATCAGACCATAGAAAAATTGCACCAAAGACAAAAGGAAATAAAGCTTACCATGACTGAAAGACCTGTGTGTGTTTTGGGTTCGAAATTGAGATAAAGTCCTCTTGGAGGATGCGAAAAAGAGGTACTCCCGGAGTGACAAACTTGCCCCCAAGTGTACTGGCCCGTATTATGTTCATGATAAGCTTCCAAATAATGCTTACAAGTTAAGAACCCTTGGTGGGAAAATAATATCGGCTCCTTTTAATTTAAGTTTGTTAAAGGTATCATGACCGAGAAGGTGCATGAAGTGAAGATAAGGAAGCACCTACCTCTTGAATTTCCATATGGAACGTGAAAATTAAGTTAGGGAGAATTGTTGGCGGCTAAATCGGAAATTTCGTGACCCACGTGATCGCTGCGCCAAGACCACTGGACCAAAGAAACCAGAAGAAGAAACAATAAATAAATGAGCCCCGGAACAGCCCCGAAAGAAAATGGACAACCAGCCCCAAAAAGCTTCAAGAAGTAGAATGACAAGATGAAGACATAAAGGAACCAAGGTCAGAAGGTCGGAACAGGTACCCAAGACCATAGTACAGAAGAAAAGAAGGTAGGGCGCACAAGATAAATCTGTGGAAAACTCAGCCCGTCAAGACCAAGCAAAGCCCAAAGAAGCAACTCGGAATACTTGTCACTTAGGACAAGCAAATAAAAGGCCAAATTCGGATAAAATTGGTTGTGGCCGTGATAATATGTCGTCATAATCGTGTAAGATAAACAATTTGCATTGAAACTAAAGGGATGAAGCGATAAGGATGACGAGTGTAATGAAGTTTTTTTTTCTATTTCTTTCTTTTTCCTTCTTTCAATTTCTTTATAAATAGAAGGGCATTTCGCCCAAATTGTAAGGATATCGAATCTTGAATCCACAAGATTGTAATAAATTTGAATATTTTTATAAATAAAAATCATTAACCCGTGACTTTTAAAAACTATCCATTCGTTATAAACGCATACTATTCACCCGTAACAGAACCTTTTGCATTACCTTGCCAAATCTCTTTCGCTTCTCTTTGGCTTTGTTGTGTGGTTGGTTGTGTGTGTTGTCTTTTTTTGGTTGTGACGATCTGGCCCGTTTCGATTCTGCCTCTAACAATGCGTATTATCAAGATAATATTTAGTTTATTTGATATTAACTATTAAGACCGACGGTCCTTTCAGTCTGTCCTAAAAATGATTGAACCGGCCTGGTCCCTGAACAAACTGAAGGACTGTCAGTCCGAACCAATGAATTACTATATATAAAATAGAGCATTTTAATATTAAAAACAATTAATACCCATAATCTGAAGCCAGAATTAAAATTTTTCAATTCCTGTCAAGTTAACATCTTTTGTATTTTTAACAAGACTTGTAGAAGTAATTTTTCTCTTTCTAATAGTAGTAAAATCATCAAAATTGGCCTTATAGTTCGTGAGATATTCTTATTTTTGTCTTTGTAGTTATATGAAATTTCTTTACAAATTTGCAAAAAAAATTTCATATAACCACAAAGACAAAAATAAGAATATCTCATGAGCTATCAGGCCAATTATGATGATTTTACTATTATTAGAAAGAGAAAAATTGCCTTTACAAGTTTTGTTAGGAATACAAAAGATATTAACTTGACAGAAATTGGAAAATTTCAATTCCAGCTCCAGATTATAGGTATTAATTGTTTTTATTATATTTAATGACATTTCACAATTCATGTCAATTTTAAAATTATACATGTCGATTTAAAATTTTTTTTTACGTTTAGACTGTAGCCTTGCTTGGCTTATTGGGCCACTTTATTAATTAATAGTTGTGTACAAAAACAAGGGTACAACTAGCCACATGTGCACTTTTGGTGCCTAATTTAAGTAGTCCGCCTGCAGGTTATACACTAGCTGCTATACCTGCAACCCGCTACGGGTATTGCCTATTCAAAACCCTCTGATCTAAATATACGAATCCACCAATTAACTTACACAAACAGCCATAAGGCTAATTTACCCCGCAGGCATCCAGTACTAGTCGAGCAACTTCGTCCCATTTTGTCGTTTTATGCCCCTGGATTTTTGGTACTACGCAGTCCGATATTCGAACCACGAGGTACGTCCCTTGCCCTTGTAAGGTTCGTTCAGATCCCAGCACTGACCTTATTTATGGTAGCACCGTCAGAGATCCTAATATACCTCCTTACTCGGGTCTTCCCAAATGGGTTTTTGTTTTTCTGGTTCCTTGGATTTTTCAGTGTAACAAACACTTATTGCGCCCGAGAGCTTCCATTCAAGATGGTGGAACCAAGGTTACAGGTTTTTCACCCAACTAATGTTAAGCCACAGTTACCGTAACATAGGCCTAATTTTTGTTATCGTTGCCAATGGGATTTGAACCGTTGACCTGCTGCTTGGGGGGTGACAACCTGGCCACTTCTCTAGGTCATCACACCCGTCGATTTAAAATTGCAAATTGACATATGTCAAATATGATAATAATTAATATTTTCACTCTGGCTCTGACCCTTCCGACCCAGTCATGTACAACATAATACAAACAGAGATCACATGACTTTTGGGTTCTTGCACTTTGACTATAGATGCTGGTGAAATTAAGCAGTTTTACCAGGTGAAATGGTGAAATAGTTTCACCAGAATTACACCAAAATAAAAATTTGGTGAAATGGTGAAATGGTGAATTGGTAAAACGGTGTAATGGTGAAATGGTGAATTGGTGAAATGGTGAATTGGTGAATTGGTGAATTGGTGAATTGGTGATTGGTGAATTGGTGAAATGGTGAAACGGTGAACTGGTGAATTGGTGAATTGGTAAAACGGGCGCAGTCCAAAATTTTCAGATTTTACACAAAAGTCATCTCAAAATTTCAATTATGAAACAATCTTTTGGCTTTTAACAAAAAATATTTTTTGCGAAATTTTGCTATAAACTACATCACCCCAATCCCAAACCACCCTTACCCTAACTATAAGCAAGGGCTTAAAGTAAAATCCGGAAATTTTGGACTGCACTCTGATGCTGTTATGGTGATTTGGTGAAATGGTTCAGTCTTCTAAAAGAAAAGCACTTTTGCTTTCAATTAGATACACGAGATCGACTAACTTGTTTGGTGTTAGAATAAATTAAGGTAAAGTTACTTGCTTATGCACTTTACAGATTTTATTTTTAAATTGTGCATTTTGTGATCTAAATTCGAACTTACCGTAAGCAATCATTATTCAAACTTTGCCTTATACTAAAATAAAGTACTAGTCGTTTTATTAAAACTAAATTGAAATATCTTATTAACAAACAATTTTTTATATATTGCTATGAACATGACGTAGGTACTGAGAAAAAGCATTTTATTGATATTTAAAATCTGCTAAAGGTTGCGATCCTGACGGAAAATTGAATCTCAGATTCTATTACGGGAGTGTGGGACGAAAAAAAATGTAAAGAAGGCATTTGAATATTTATTTTAAATCTGCTGAAGATGCTAATTTTGGTGAAAAGTCATAGTCTTTGATATATTGTATAGGCACTGATATAGGAATTGGCACTGCTAAAGACATAAAAAAAGCGTTTGAATGGTTTTTAAAATATGTAGAATACAGTAATTCTATTAGATAATTTAGTCATAAGAATCTGCAATAAAAATGGTATAGGCATTACAAAAAGTATGACATTTGAACAGTATTCAAAATCTGTTAAAGGAGATGATCTTAATGGACGACACAGCATTGTGTTTTACTATAAGAATGGTTTTTACACTACTAAAGATGAAAGAAGTGGTATTTAGGAAAATACATTCTTGGATCTTCTATGAGAACGTATAGGTATAAATGAAAAAAAATTTATTACATGCATGATTCAAATACTAATATAATAAATTTTTTAATCCTCTTCATTTTGCAATACCATTTGACGTGCTAACTCAATAGGATCATAACTCATATTACCTACATCTCTAGCCAGATTAGTTGTAACAGGTTCTGAAGAAAATACTGCATCTCCAGATGCTAAAAACTCTGTTAATGTTAAATCTACTAAATCTGCAATATTTAACGTTAAACTTTCAAAATATTCGCTTTAATTAATATCATCCAAATTATTAGTCTCGCCATTATCAGTATTTTCGTCTGACATTTCAAGCAAATCATATGTAACCATAGATGTATTAATACTTTCATATAACTCTTTGTTATTTAAATTTTTGCCATAAAGTTGAAGTTCTTTATCAGAATTTGAAAGATAGTAAGAGCGTATTTTTGCCATATCTTCTACTCGAGAAATACAAAGTCGAGTTCGCTTATCACCATAAAACCATTTAAGCATTGAGAAGTTTCTTTCGCAAATGGCTTGTGAAGGAACAATCAAGAATAAATGTAATGCTAATTGTTGGAGTTGATCTTGATCATCATCAACATATATGCTATGCCACCATTTAATTGGTGTTTCACGAGTAGAATTATAGGAAAGATGGTAAGGTTTATCTTTCCGTTTCCAACTTCGCATTTCTACCAATAATTGTGTACATGAATCTTCCGAATAATGTAAATCATTCCAAATTAATGCAGCTGTTTTATAAATATTATCCAATACTGTTCTCTTTAAGCCACGACCTAATACATATATATAATTAATTTTATATACAATATATACTTAAAAAAATTTAGCCAAAATCGAAATCTTTATGTGACCTGATTATAAATTTTATATATAAAAACTGGGTTTTATATATATAATTTATGATTGGATCGCATCTCTAGACTGATATATATATACCTCTATATAAAGGATGTAACCAGTATACAAGAATTGTAACAGGATTTACAAGTTCATCGAACCGTCAATTAAAATTATTAATAATATTTTTTTTCCATGGGTTAGAATTTTCAACTTGATTAATATTTGCAGCTAATTTAACCAAACCAATAAAAACATCAGCTAAATTGGCTGTTTTAGCTTCTAAACAATTTGTTAATTCCTTTACAGGTTTTAAAATAACAGAAACCTGACGGCACTTAATATAAAAATCTTCATCCTCAAGAAGATCAAATACCACAGTATTAGAGATTACAGACATGTGATTTTCCAAAATCTATAAAAAAATTATACTATCGTTATATACTATAAAAAATAAATATAATATTAACTATTACACTTACCCAATCAAAAACGGGCTTGGATTTAACAATTGAATCTACTGTCGTAAAAAGTGTTCTCCAACGAGTTTTGCAGTATGATTTAATTTCCCCACCTTTGATTTTCATAAGACGAAGTTGTTCTGAATAATATCCATGAGCAATATGAGAATTATGAAAAAAATTTAAAATTAAGCCGCATTTGGTGATAATATCTTTAATTGAATCTAATTTACTAAAATCAGATGCAAGCAAGTTTACTGCATGTGCAGCGCATCTAATATTTAATATAGAAGGGTAAGTGTTGTAAACAATTTGACGGGCTACTCAAAGATTTGCTCCTGAATCTGTAACAATTGCCACAAACTTTTCAACTCCTATTTTTTCAATAAAACTTAAAATTTCACTAGCCATAAATTCTCCCGTATGACTAACTTTGTTATACTCCTTAAGTTTAATAAGATATTCTTTACGTTTAGATGTAGTGATTATAAAGTTATAAATTGAATCGTAAGCAGGTGATGTCCATCCGTCAAGGGCTATTATAATATGATAAAAAAAAATTTTTTTTAAATTTTAATTTATTAATTATAATTTTTTAAAAAAAAATTATATTACATACATAAAGTAAGAAATTTTTCTTTTTCTAGATCATTATCAATTCGTTTATCAATTCTTAAAACTTCTTGGTCTAAAAAAAGACCAGAAAGCATATCACGTGATGGAAGTTCATATCCAGGAATTGCAAGTTGAAACAAATCAATTATGAAAGGATTTTCTACAGTTTCAAATGAAAAATTACACATAATCCAAGCTTTTAAAATAGCTTTATTTAAAGATTCTACTCGTGCTTAAGGAAGTAGTTCAATTTTTGGAAAATGGATTGTAATTTCAGATTGATTATGCTTTATTTTTTTTCGTACTGTAGTTTTTTCTTCAGCAATAATATCTCTCCAAAAATATTTAACTTCATCAGGAACATTTAAACATTGTCGAGCAAGATGCAAGCGCATATCATCAGGTCGACCTCTTTCCCATGAAACAGGACAATATTTACAACTAGCTTTATAATGTCCCCGACCTAAACTGGAACCTTGATTAAAATAAAGCCAAATATCTCCTTGCTTTTTACCACCAACATTTCTGCATTTTGTAAGTAATTGGCTAGATTCATTTGTTTCGTTTGTTTCACTGTATTCTTGTGGTTCATTTTCACTAACGCTAAGTGTATTAGAAACAATATCTAAATTTTGTGATGCCATTAATTTTCAAAAAAGATATATATCGTCGTAAATATATATCAATATATATATCGTCCTTTTTAGTTTATTATAATCAGGATTCAGTATTCGATACTAGATTTAAACTTGATACACGTTTTAGTTAAATCGTTAAATTTAAATACTACCATATAAAGTAAGTAATGTAAAGTAACATTTAGAATTTTAACATGATGTTTCCTTTTATAAATAACTATTTTCTCACATTATTTCAAAAATTTTTTTTTCATTAAAGCATGAAACCGTATTTTTTTTTTATCTGTACGGATATATCCTTTAAAAAAATTAATTACTAATTTTTTAATCCAGTTGTTTTTAGATTACACGGATATCCACGGATCTTGCGGATGACCTAAAACCCTTTAAATAACTGGATATTCTACAGATACCACAGATAAGTAAGCAGGTTTTGCATTGATATCTGATTAAAATCACGATATACTGTTATACACTGACAAAAAAGTTTTTTATCATTGTGAAAGCATGAGATTTATTCTCATGCTGATAGATAATGTACTATATCAGTGGCTGATTTTGAAATTTTGGCTGGAATCGAAACCACAGCTTCTAATTGGCTAATTCAGTTTCAGCGAACTTTGATAATTTGAATTTATTCGTTGCATGTAAAGAAATTATGAAGAATTATAAATTTTAACTGATTTAATTTATTTTAACTTCTTTTTTTTTTTGCATTCTGAGCCCTAATTAAAAAATACAGCTTCTGTTCAGGTAATTTTTTAATATTAGTAATCATATGAAACACTATTTAATAAAAATCGAATTGCTTTATTTAATAAATAAAATCGAACTGGTAATTTTATTTATTTATTATGGTGATTACGTCTTTACAATTAAAAATCAAACAATCGAGATTTTTAAAGATTGTGTTTTTAAATCATTTGCTATCCTACTACTATAACATGTAAATTCGTGATGTGACCTGTTATCCAACAAATAATGGGACACATCGCTATATCTGGATATGTGTTAGTTATACAGATATGTAGTTCTGACCTCTAAGTGTACTAGTAAACTGAAATAACTCTGAACTGGAAATTCCATTCCGCCATTTTACTATTCTACTATCTCACCATTTCACCAATTCACCGATTCACCAATTCACCAATTCACCATTTCACCAATTCACCAATTCACCAATTACACCAATTACACCAATTCACCAGTTACACCAGTTACACCAAGCCGATTGGTGATTGGTAAAATGGTGAAATCATTTTACCACTCGGATTTAGTTTCACCAGCATCTATAACTTTGACCAATGGCTAGGTTATACGAAATTCCAGTCACGTGTTCCGTACAATAATAATTGCCCAATCAAAATTTGAACCTGAAGTAGATTCAAATTAAACTACAAAATAAACTACTTACGATTGACAATAGCCGCTACATAGTAAAGTCCAAATTTCTACTATGCAAATCGATTAAAATCGATTAAATAACCTTATTTGGAAGAACAAAATACACGTTCAGTAAAATTTTTAGCAAGTTTGGTGAACATTTTATTATTTGACTTTTAACTTTACATTCGTCGAATATATTTTATTAAAAAAGATTTTAATTTTTTCATTGAACGTAAAGGTTAAACGTCAAATAATAAAATTTCCGCCAATCTTGCTAAAAATTTTACTGTGTGTATTTTTTCTTCCAAATAAGGTTATTTAATCGATTTTAATCGATTTGCATAGTAAAACTTGGGCTTTACTATGTAGCAACTACTTGCGATCGTTAAAAAACCTCTTTGGTTTTTTAGCGATCGCAAGTAGTTGCTATATAGTAAAGTCCAAATTTTACTATGCAAATCGATTAAATCGATTAATTAACCTTATTCAGAAGAAAAAAATACACATACAGTAAAATTTTTGCGAGATTAATGGGCATTTTATTATTTAACTTTTAACTTTTATGTTCGTCAAATATATTTTTTTAAAAAAAATTTTAATTTTTTCATTGAATGTAAAAGTTAAAAGTCAAATAATAAAATGTTCACCAATCTTGCTAAAAATTTTACTGTACGTGTATTTTGTTCTTCCAAATAAGGTTATTTAATCAATTTTATCAATTTGCATAGTAAAATTTGGACTTTACTATGTAGGCTATTGTCAATCGTAAGTAACTTATTTTGTAGTTTAATTTCAGGTTCAAATTTTGATTGGGTGATTATTGTTGTACGGATCACGTAACTGGAATTTCGTATAACCTAGCATTGGTCAAAGTGCAAGAACCCAAAAGTCATGTGATTTCTGTTTGTATTATGTTGTACATGACTGGGTCGGAAGGGTCGGAGCCGGAATGAAAATATTAATTATAATTTGATATATGTCAATTTGCAATTTTTTAATCATCTTAAATTGACATGTGTCATTTTAAAATTGATATGAATTGTAAAGTGACACATAACTTATATAGTACTAGCATCCGACCCGTGACTCCACCATGGGATCATAAAAGTTCTAGCTTAATCAGGTTTCCGAATACGTCATCTATCTATTTAATAATTTAAAATATCTAAGTTAGTGATTGATTTATTATATCTTTTCATTATATAATAAATTCATTCTATACCTTAAAGTTATCGCATTATCTGGTTAAATTTTTAGCAATCTAGTTAAATCTTCGGATAGGACCCTGGACATCTCTCATATAGGTTATAACTGGATTTTGGCCAATTTTGACCTAATTTGCTAAAAACGAAAAATCTATTTATTTAAATAACTTTTGATCAAGTAATCAGAATTGAATGAGCTTTTTTTTGTTAGATGCGCCTCACAAAGAGCTTCATTTAAAAAAAAGTTCATTCAAATTGGACCACTGGATGCCAAGATAATTGCCAAAAACTGATTTTTTGCTTTTCAAATTTCAGGGGTTTTTGCTGAAATGTGTAATGTATGATCTCTGTACTACATGTCCAGGGTCCTCTTCGGATGCATCATCTATCTATTTAATAATTTAAAATATAATAATTTCTCTAAGTTAGTGATTGATCATTATATCTTTTTATCTTATAATTAATTTCACTTCTATACTTTAAAGTTATCATATTATTTGGTTAAATTTCTAGCAATCTAGTTAAATCTTAGATGTGTTATCTATCTATTTAATAATTAAAATTAACAATAATTTCTCCAAGTTAGTGATTGATTTGTTAAACCTTTTCATTATATAATTAATTTGTTTCTATACTTTAAAGCTATTGTATTATCTGATTCAATTTCTAGTAATCTAGTTAAATCTTCAGATGCATCATCTATTTATTTAATAATTTAAAATAATAATAAATTTCTCAAAGTTAACGATTGATTCATTATACCTTTTTATCATATAATTAATCTTGCTTCTATACCTTAAAGCTATCGTATTATCTGGTTCAATTTCTAGCAATCTAGTTAAATCTTCAAATGCTTTATCTATCTATTTAATAATTTAAAATAGCAATAATTTCTTCAAGTTAGCAATTGGTTCGTTATACCTTTTTATCATATAATTAATTTTACTTCTATACTTTAAATTATCATATTATCTGGTTCAATTTCTAGTAATCTAGTCAAATTTTGGATGCTTCTTCTATTTATTTAACAATCTAAAATATAATTATTTCTCAAATTAGTGATTGATTCGTTATACCTCTTCATAATATAATTAATTTCACTTCTATAGCTTAAAGCTATCGTATTATTTGGTTCAATTTTTAGCAATCTAGTTAAATCTTCAGATGTGTCATATATCTATTTAATTATTAAAAATAACAATCTATTTAATTATTTAAAATAACAATCAATTTAATTATTTAAAATAACAATAATTTCTCTAAGTTAGCGATTGATTCATTATACCTTTTCATCATATTATTAATTTTACTTTTATACCTTAAAGCTATCGTATTATCTGGTTCAATTTCTAACAATCTAGTTAAATCTTTGGATGCGTCATCTACAGTGATCGGAAGTAAATCACCGGAAATTTCCAGATCTACCGGGAATTTCATATACGTATGATAATCTTTTTTTTAACGTACATACGTCTTTTTTCACTTGTGTTTTTTTTTTANTAAAAAAACCCTCCCGCCAAGAATTAAGCCTAGAACAACGAAGCCGTATTGCCGGCGCTTACCTGTGTGGTGTTAAACCACTTGACATTGCAAAAGTTTTTGATCTCCCGAAATCAACGGTGTATGACACTGTTAAGCGATATGAAGAGACAGGCTCAGAGCATCCGAACAAACGCCCTGGTCGCCCCGAAGCTCTCTCTGCGCGTGACAAACGCTCTTTAGTTCGTATTACAAAAAAAAATCGGAAGGAACCCTTGGCTGTCATCACTAACGAATTCAACGTCCAACATGATACGACGCTTACCACCAAAACTATTCGAAAGTACCTCCACAATTTAGGTTGGAGAAACTGTGTCGCCTGTCGAAAACCTCTTTTAGACAAAAGAAAAGCACTGGAGCGAAAAAAATGGTGCCGTGAACATTTAAAATGGGTAAATGAATGGCAAATGGTTGTTTTTACGGACGAGTCAAGGTTTTGTCTTCACAAAGCAGATGGTCGTGAAAGAACTTGGCGTCGAGTTAATGAAAAATATCATAAAGATTGTATAAATACGACTATGAAGTTTGGTGGTGGTTCTGTAATGTTTTGGGGCTGTTTTTGTTGGTGGGGCGTTGGACCGTTAGTAAGAATTAAGGGTAATATGAATTCGGATAGTTATGTTGATATTCTTGCAAAATATTTTATTCCTTGGGCAAATTCTTTAATGGAAAAACATCATGGTGAAATAAATTTAATTTTTCAACAAGATTTGGCTTCTATTCATACATCTACATATTCAGAATGGTGGATGAATTCGCATAATTTTAATATATTAAATTGGGCACCGTATAGCCCTGATCTTAACCCGATTGAAAATCTTTGGGAACGTCTTGATTCTGCAGTTCGTAACAGAAAACCCATGCCTACAAAGTTAGAAGAATTAGTTAAAATTATAGAAGAGGAATGGTATAACTTATCAATTGAATATATTCGTTCACTTATCTGTAGTATGCCAAATCGAGTAAAGACAATATATAAAGCCCGAGGATGGTACTGTAAATATTAAATAACCCAGGGTTTTTTTTTTTTAGGAATGTAAATATAAATATTTTATTTTATTTTATATAATTATTTTGTAATTATATAAAATATAATAAAATAAAAATCGTACGTAAAATTTGGCCACTTATGTGTTACCTATAAAATTTCCGGTGATTTACTTCCGATCACTGTATCTATTTAATAATTTAAAGTATAATAATTTCTCCAAGTTAGCAATTGATTTGTTATATCTTTTCATCCTATAATTAATTTTACTTCTATACCTTAAAGTTATCATATTATCAGGTTAAATTTCTAACAATCTAGTTAAATCTTCAGATGCATCATCTATGTATTTAATAATTAAAAAATAACAATAATTTCTCCAAGTTAGCAATTGATTCGTTATACGTAATTAATTTCACTTTTATACCTTAAAGTAATCATATTATCTGGTTCAATTTTTAGCAATCTGGTAAATATTCAGATGCTTTATTCATCTATTTAATAATTTAAAATAACAAAAAATTTCTCAAAATTAACAATTGATTTGTTATACCTTTTCATTATATAATTAATCTCACTTATATGTCTTTAAGCTATCATATTATCAGATTCAATTTCTAGCAATCTAGTTAAATCTTCAGATACTTAAATATGATAATTTCTCCAAGTTAGCAATTGATTCATTATACCTTTTTATCTTATAATTAATTTTACTTCTATGCCTTAAAGTTATCATATTATCTACTGTAGTTAAATTTCTAGCAATCTAGTAAAATCTTCTATTTAATAATTTAAAATACAATAATTTTCCAAGTTAGAATTGATTCGTTATACCTTTTCATCATATAATTAATTTCACTTCTATACTGAAGCTATCGTATTATCTGGTTCAATTTCTAGCAATCTAGTTAAATCTCTGGATACGTCTATTAATAATTTAAAATAGCAATAATTTCTCTAAGTTAACAATTGATTCGTTATACCTTTTTATTATATAAGTATTTTCTTTAATACTATCGTATTATCTGGTTAAATTTCTAACAATCTAGTTAAATCTTCTATTTAATAATTTAAATAACAATAATTTCTCTAAGTTAATGAATGATTTATTATACCTTTTCATCATATAATTAATTTTACCTCTATTGCAAAACTTGCTATTCTAGTGAAACACAAAATTATGTTATAGAACTTGCTTACTAATGTAAAACACTAATTTTTATCATAAAAAAATTCCAGTAGCACATTGTAGTATATAAATAGGGTTGTATTGGGACTGTTAAAGCTGTTTTCAAAAGGATGCAGAAAAAATTAAAAATCTGGGAACTATAGTTAATTCTCCATGATACAATAATCCAGTGATAGCATATTGTCATTTAAAAATAAATGACACCTTGTCATATGACAAGTCACTTTTGTCATAAAAAAATCATTTATCTTTTTTATGACTATACTTGTCATTTATAGTTTATATAATAATCATTAATAATCACATTGATATTTGTATTGATACGAAGAATTTTGAAAATATATATTTAAAAGCTCATTATAGTGACATCTATCAATTAAACATCGCCGTTTGTTGATGAAAGACTATAACATTTGATCAAATGTCTCACAAATCATGAACCATCCTAATCCAAACACTAAATGCTTATCCGAAAGAGCTTGTTAGAATGGCAACAATAAAGAGCCGTTAGGAATGATTATTTAACATAACCATAAGGAGTTTTAGAATGGTTATTTATCACTAACTATAAAGAGCTGCTGGAATGATTATTTAACATTAATCATAAAAACAAATAGAATGATTATTTAACACTAATCATCAAAAGTTGTTAGAATGATTATTTAATGCTAACAGCTAACCATAATAAGCTGTTAGAATGATTACTAGTAGTTAGGCGCTCCAAATGTTCATGCTTGAATTAATTTTTTTATTCGTATTTTTTTTTAGATTATTTTATTATTTAATTTTAATTATATATATATTTTACAATCAAAAATTAAAACCACCTAGAAAAAAAGTTTTTTTTTTAACAATTAATCGTTTAATGCGCCTAACAGTTTAACTCATTTAGGTTTAATACCATTTGGCTTAAACTAACAGTATAAGGAAATTTTTATACAGCTAAATAATTTTAACTCTTAATGACAATGCTTATCTATGATATTTCTTAAATATATGGGCCAAATTGTTTCATCTCTATAGTAATCTGATATGTCATGAACACGTGGCAAAATGATTGTAAAATTATCAACGACAATATTGATAAATAGTTAATTGGAATAAAAAATAAAATGAATAAGAAAAGGTAATATGTCATTTTTTTTAATTAAAATAATTAGAGGTGAAAATAAAAATAATTTGAGTGCTACAAAGAGAAAATGAGGTTGTGGACTTTCAAGTTTATCTTTTACTAGTAAATTAATTGGTAAGTAATAGTTTAAATTAAGAAACTTTTCTTGATATCATAAATGATATTTCTTTTTTAAGAGTTCAAGATGAACGATTGGCACTAAGTTATAGTCAGTTTCTTTTTTAGGATCAACAGATCCAAAATTAGCCAACAAAATTGGTTAAAAGTGAAAGATAAATAAACAATTCTTGTCTATCTAGAGTAAATGAACTTTGTTGAAATGAGCAAGAATACAGTATTTTATCACTTCTGAACTTGGTTATGTATGTGATTGGTTACGAATTTATAAGATAGATATAGACTAGTAGCAATGGTAATTAATCCTGATGACATTATTACACATAGATCACCTGATAACGATCCTGATCACAGTACCCAAATTCGACCAATCAGATTGTTTTAAGCAGACAGACATTTAGAACTTTACTAATATAGATTTAACACTAATTATAAAGAGCTGTTAGAATGATTATTAAACACTAATCATAAAGAGCTGTTAGAATGGTTGCTTGATTCAACTATTTTGATTTTCCGTACACTTATATGACTGTCACCTTCATTCGATACTATTGGCATTTGAGATCCGAATTTCCAGATTAGTTTACCCCCAAATTTGTACATACAGTATATCTACTTTTCTTTATTTAAAACTTACATTTCTTTTTTTGTATAATTCATTAAATGTTAGTCAATCCGTGTAAACTTTTTGTACAATCATGACACGTTTACGTGTTAGCACGTATGCGTGTTAAGGGGCACAGATTATAAACATTCTCGATAGCACGTCAATGTTTTAAGCTTAGTAGTACCATTGTTGAAAAGCACGTAGTGTTAAACAGTATGTTAACATGGCAAATAACATATCATTGTGTTGTATATTAAATTCAAATGTATATAAACGAATGAATTTGATTTCAATAAAGAGAGAGACAGATGAAGAGGGGTTCTCTCTGATTTTACTTAAGAAAAATAAAGGAAGTAAGCTAGTGTAGAGCTGAAGAGACCTTTATTCAAGTAAATTAGAAACTTATCTCCTAGTAACTATTAGAGTTAACTCGGTTAAACGTATACGCTCTGCCTCTTTTAATATTTCACTATTTTACATCTCATTTATTATGTAATGGAAATTTGAAAAAGATGTAGATTGTTCACCTATATTTCGCAAAATATTTTACAGTAACCACAATATAGAACTTGGATTTGTTATCACTTGTATACTAAAGTTAATAATAAAATCTGTCGAATATCTGTTAAATTGAATATAAAAACAGATGATAGATCCAAGCTCTACTATAATAGATTATATACTATAAAATTGATTAAAAAATGGTTAAATCTAACCTATGATTTAATGGTAGGTCTAATATCTAGTAGTGATTTAAAAAAAAAGGTCGATTCAAATATAGATATAAAACAAAAAGAACAATTTAAGTATAATTGAAAAAATAAAATATGAGATGCTAAAAGAACTACTTAAATTATTATATTATTAATAAATATGAACGTTTATTATTATTAATCTATTATGTCAAGAATTGCCTGAATCATTTTTCAATAAGAGACATTGAAAAATGACAACTGTAAAGTACTGACTCTATGATTGGTACCCAGAGCAATTCATATTATATATGAAGCTAATGCCTTTATGCTTTGAAGGATAACCTGTTGGTGAGAAAACTGGCAAAGTTAAAATAAAAAAAATGCTCACCAGATACATCTCAAACTGAGAAGTATTATTAGTTACCAATCCATGGTTGTGATTTCTGTAATATCATTTAGTTAATTAATATAAATTATAGTTAGTTGATAACTAGTTGATAACTAGCAATTAATTGTAATCGAACTAGTTGATAATAAATCGATTAGTTGTTTAACTTTTTTAAATTGATTAGTTGAAAAGTTGCCAACTAGTATGTTTTTCAACTAACGGTTTGAAACACTAAGTCACGTTAAACTAGGAATAGATATTAACCTATAAAAAATGCAAATAATATTTAGCGGCATGGTTTAAATAATGGCCAGGATTAAGTTAAGCTTAATTCGATCATAATTCGAAATTACACTTTTGGAAGTTATTTTGCATTTATAAGAAAAGTTCAATTTAGAATGTTGAATAACTCTGATCGAATTCAGCTGATTTGAAGGAATGTGATGAATTTTATGATCATTGATAATTATTTTTTGGTAATGTTTTTGATAATAGTAATACTGTCATTTATTTGTCATTTTAATGTTATTTATAAAAATATTTTTTATGACTTGTCATTTTGCCATGGTTTTGTATAAAATTTTTTTATAATAAATGACATTGTCATTTTAAAATGACATATCATTTATAGTCAGTTTCATAAAAATTTTATGACCTTGTCATTTGCCATCACGCAATAATCTGCATCTTTCCATGCTTTTGAAAACAGTTGCAAGATACTGTGAAAATTCTGTTACTAGTTATTATAAAAATCATGTTACAAACTTATTATTCTCAATTTTACATATTGATAATAAACCATGACGATATTAATGCGAATGACACAATAATTGCAGAAGATCACGTGAATTTTGTAATAATTACTCATCTTACATAAATTATTAAATTATGCAAGTTTTTCCTATACTCAGATCACATTTTTCAGATACGACCAATCAAAAACATTAAAACACATAAACCCAGAATTGAGTTATATAGATTACTATCCTTTAAACTGTATATTTTAGCATACATATTTGTAGCTAAAATTTTTAAAAGACAAAGTAAGCTCTAAAAAAATTTTTTTAATAAGGGCAGTAACAGATATTACATAATATTCTAGGGGTCAAAAAATTTTTACATAAGACTAATTATACAATTTGATTGCTAATTGGTCTTATATGAAGGGAAGGGTAGCTCTATAATAAAATGATATTACATAATATATGTTACAGCCCTAAAACCTCTATTTTAATTGGTTATAGTGATTTTTATAAACTCAAGTTATACAGCACACTCTACAGTCACAGTGTGGATCACTTTGTATGCCTAAATATCAAGTAAAACTTTAGCTGATGGCTGTGAAGTATGCTTTGCGAACCAAACTTTGGGCTGCATATCTTTATATCATTGGCTCAAAAACCAATTATATAAAGTTGTTATGAAGTATCTATGATCAACTTTAATGTTGTATTATGAAAGAAACCTGTGTGTGATAATTGGAAAAATTTTTGATAAGTATCACATGCAGTTTTCTTTTTTAGTATTAAATTTGGATATTAAAGTCCTATTACGATCCTATTATAATTTACACTAGATAACTAATTTTTTAAAAATTATAAAAAAAGTTTTATAAGATAGGAATTATATAGCATTTATAACAGTCATAAAACATATTATACTATATGATAAATTATAATAAAAATTATAAATTTACTATAAACTTTAAGCTTTACATTATTTTCAATTTACATATTAATGACCTTGGGTCTGATAGCATAGCGGTTATGTTCCAAGGTCTCAAATTGCAAGGTTGTCAATTCAAATCCAAGTGGCAGTGACTTGTAAGAAAGCCAGCCAGGCTAGACTAAATTAGGGAACTGAAATACTGTATGATACAGTAACTTAGGACATCAATCAATGGACTTAATTTCTAGAATTGGCAGTGATCTGCAATCAAAACTATGGTAATGAGAGCCATGCTAGAACTCCAATTTGGAATAACTGAAGTCACAAGAAGTAATATAAGGCCTAAGTCTGGATATTACGAGATACTACATGAGCTCATAGTGCAGCAGTCTGAAAATTGGCTGCAAAGATCTCCAGCCACTATGGTGGTCAGTGAAATAGGTTGCTTCTGAGCAGTGTAAAAGCAAGCCTGAGCATGTTGTATTACAATCAGTAGAAATAAAATGATAACTATATTATAAACTTACCAAGAAAGTGACACTGGCAAGATTGTCAAAGAAAAAAAAATTATATATTAACATTTTTTCAAATTCTGAAGTTAAGCTTATTGAACATAGTAGATTAAGGTTACTTAGAACACTTTCTTAAAAATTTTGCAAAATTTAATAATTTTGCCGGTAAAATTTTATGAAAAAAATATTTGCTAATTTTGAAAATACTAAGATAGACATGGGTATTATGGTGCAGTTAAGTATTTTAGCTAATAATACATGATATATTAATTAGAATTGAATGATTTTGGTACCATTCGATATGTCTTATCAAGATGAACTGAATGGTACCAAAATTATTTAACTCTAATCACTAGATCATAAGATATCATTAATTACAATATACAAATTAAAAAAGATAAATTATAACACATATATAATTTGGCGCACATACTATTTTTCATGATCTATTGAGATCTATTGATTATAATCAAACAATTTTGTTACCATTTGATTCATCTCATCGAAACGAATCAAAGGGTACCAAAATTATATGATTTTGACTGATACTTCTTGATATATTATAATTTAATCTAAATAAGCTGCGCAAGACAAATTTTAAAATTAATATGAAATTATAATTTTACCACCAAAATGACCACCTTGAAGAGGTGATTTCAACAAGCCCAAAATTACTAAAATCCAATTACAGGATCACGTGATAGCTAAGTTTTTTGTATTGTTTTTGAAAAAATTAGATTTAGTTAAACTAATCTATTTTCATCAAAATAATAATAAAACTTTAACGATTCTGTGATTCTGTGGGCTTGTTGGAATTGCCTTTTCAAGGTATTCATTTTTGTAGTAAAATTATAAAAAACAGACTGATCTATCAGTAGTTATTTATGATTTCATATTAATTTTGAAATTTGTTTTGCGCAGCTTATTTTGGTTAAATTATGACATATCAAGAAGTATTGGATAATTTTGTACCATTCGATTCATCTCTATAAGATGAATCAAATGGTGCCAAAATTATATAATTCTGTTTATGGTTCACAAAATGTTGCTATACACTGCAATATTTTTATTGCCATAATACTATAACAACTTTAAATATTATTTTACTGTAATTGTAATATCTTGTGATACACAAATCAGAATTTGACGTTTTGGTACCAATTGATTTGTCTTACTAAAATGAATCAATTGGTACTAAAATTACATAATTTCAATCAGTAGATCATAAGATATTAGCAGTGCTCTATAATTGGTAGTGTGCCATAATACCCTTATCTACCTTATTATATACAAAATTTTATACTGAACAACTTCTTAGATTAAAAGTAGATTACCTATGTACTAAAGTTAAAATTTTTGGTTTTCAATATATAACCATTTTTTTTTATTAGGTACCTACTACAGACCCTTAAACAAAGTTGTTTAGCATATAATTCTACTCACAATCAAGATTGCAACAAACCTCTTACTAAGTAAAAAATGGGGTTAAAGTTAGTAAAAAATTTTTCTTTAAGAAAAAAGTTTTTTCTAACTTTAATCCCATTTTTCATTTAGTAAAAGGTTTGAAAAAACATATTGCAACTCCAATTTAAGTAGATCATGTGCTAAACAACTTTGCTTAAGGGCCTGTAGTGGATTACTTTATCAAAAAAAGATTTTATATTGAAAACCCAAAAATTTTAACTTTAGTACATAGGTAACCCATTTTTCTTACAAGATAACCTACTCTATCGACTAAATAAAGTTGTTCAGTATAAAATTTTGCATATAATAGTATTTTTCAAATTAGTAAATCTTTTTTTTCATAAAATTTTACTGGTAAAAAAAATCATTAATTTTTCCAAAATTTTAAAAAAGTGTTATAAGTAACCTTAATCTACTATTTTTGTTATACTTAACCCCAGAATTCAAAAAAAAGTTAATACAATATGTAAGCTGAAACTAATAGGAGGCTTAAAGTTTATAGTAAATTTTTTTTTTTAAATGAGGTCATGCCTTATATCCTTTATTAGGCAGCAAAAATAATACAAATGACTATATTATTTTTATAATAACTAATTTACAGGTGTAGAGGCTAAGCTAATTTATTTTTAACCTAAGCTTTGCTAAGATATGTCACAACCTATTTAGTCTATATACGTAAGGGTAAGGGGAAGGTGTTGTGAGTAATGAACGGGTGTGTACTAAGATAGATCACATTCTATTTAGTCTATATATGTAAGGGTAAGGGGGAGGCATTGGGAGTAATGAACTAGTGTGTCCATGTTGTTATTTTCATGTTTTTACTTATTTCTTGGTTGTGCATTTTACATCTTGGGAGTAAAGGTGTGGGAGCTGGAGTATTGACAGGCACTTGTACTATATGCTATGGTTTTAAATATCTTCTCACAGAGTCTTTATGAGATAGTGATTAAAGTATATTGTAGCCTTTGTTGTCTGGTGTTCTGAGACACTAGTAGGGTGGGATTGGGATAGTTTCGAGCTTAGAGATAATAGTTTATAGTAAATTTATATATTTTTATTATAATTTTTATTATGAACTAACACTCATATATCAACAGGTGTGACATGTCCTATGACTGATAAGTGCATGTGTCATTAGCTATCCAACCAAATTACGAATTAAGACCAGTCAACATGCAGGATTGAAAACAGATTTCTTTATTGTAGTTTCTGATCATATGGTTTACAAGTAAATATCATATGTTTGGCCAATTAGAATCAAGCAATTCTTTGTACAATATACAAAACAATATATGTCCTACAAAATTTAATTATATGTGATATTGATTTTTTTAAAGCAATGCATATTGCGCAACATCATTATTATAAACAAACTGTTTAAAATTTGGTCAAGATATTAAATGATTATTAGAAGTATTTTTTATTTGCTATAATATACCACATAGATCATAACTAGAGATGGTTTCATGCGTGCACATGATTCCTCAATCATGCGCATTTTATTTTATCCCATCAAAATTTTATACAGAAAACTTAAATATAAAATAAGTATAATTAACATTCTAATCTATCTATATACTTCAATTCTGGGACAGTTCGTTTTAACATTTTTGATTGGTCGTATCCGAAAAATGTGACCTAAATGTAGGAAACTAGCAGAAATATGATTATGACTATTATAATGATCGAGTAATTATTATAACATTCGAGTAATTATTATATTATTTTTTAATGCCCTTATTAACGTCCTTAAAAACACAAAATTGTGAAATGTGAATTTCCAAATTTACTTTCGTTATTTGATTGCCTAATAATATTTACACACTATTTTGGGCTAAAAAGTTCACGAATTTGAAAACGCAAGAACAAGTGCAGGATACGACAAATGCTCTGCTATAGATAAAACATATGATTAATAAAAAAATAGTGAATATATTAGCGAACATCAAAAAAAAATACCTTCAACCAATATTTAGATGATTGATTTCTATAATTTTTGGTCGGGATTTTTTGCCGCCGAGATTATCCGATAGTCAATAATTTTCTCAGTGACTCGTAGTTTTATGTCGATCTACCAACCAATAAAATCACAGTTATGTTCAAAAGGTGATCAGTGTGTTAAAACTAATATAGCAATATAAGTTTTTCTCTTTGCAACACTTATTTTAAAGATTGGCATTCATCAATAAAACTACGCTCATACTATCTGTTATTGGAGTAATGCAGTAATGAGCTTTGTAATAAACTTTTTATAGTTAGCCTATACTAATTCAAACTAACCCACTATTAGTGATGGGCATCACGCGGGATCCCGCGCGTGATCCATCACGTGATGCACGGGATAATTCGGGCCAATACCATAATTCCAGCCGAAATTTACATAATTCCGGTAAACAATCCCGCGAATCACGCGCGGATCACGCGCGGGATTTTTGGAAAAACTGCAAATTGCCCATCACTACCCACTATGTATTGCAATTATTGGTATAACGAACAAATTTTGTAATAGAATTTTTTATATAAACTCATGACAAAAATCACAATAATTCTAATAAAAACTGGCTCAACCATGTACTGTGGATATTGAAATAGAGTGTGAATTCTATGGCAGAATTTATAGTAACATAATTTTAATGCAAACTAACCAATCTTTAACCATATACTGTAGTTAATAGGATAATATGTTCAGTAACAGAATTTTTTTGTGATACTAACTCAGCATATTTATGAATATTATATAATGCGAATTTACAGATTTTAACTAAGATTTTAAAGTTTTATACAAAGCTCCCGTGGCAGAGCCACGGATCAGGTGTCAAATTATATAAGATAAGCAACGATGAAGTTTACAATTAGCTAGTTTGAAAAGTTTATATATATAAGCAAAATCTGATTAAGAATCAATATGTAGTATCTTTATTTAAATATATTATCAATAATATAGATATAACTTAAAAAAATTTTTTTATCATGCGGTATCATGCCCATTTCATATATCATGCGCATTTTTCCCATCTCCCTACCCTTAAATTATCCTACAGTATATAAAAGCCACTATAATACTTAAATACTAGATTATTCATAATATTATATTTATTTATGCACAATAAAAGTTCATTAAATTATTCTTTTAAGATAGTAATTGCAGAATTTTACAAGATATTGTAGCCCTGACCCGCTTACTAGTCAGATTAAGTTGTCGTAATAATCAATTCTGGTCTATAACTTTTTCAGAAATTTAAATATGAAAATTTATATGACTAAGTTACTGTGTCTTTCTTTATCATGTAAATCACTATTATGTAAATCTTTAGTTATTAAATTTTTTTCAAGTTCTGTTCTATTTTTGTAGTATTTTTTATAAAACACGACAAGACCAGATAAAAATGCTATACAACCAATGCTTATCACAACATATAAAATTATTTTATATGTTGAACTATTTCCATTGTCCGTTGGTAAATTTCCCTGATTAGTTGAAATTCCATTTTTATTCGTTGGAGCTCCTTGGCTTACTTCATTAAACGATGAAACCCAAGAATAAGTTTCTGTGTTAAAGATATAGATATTATTACTATATACCCATGGCTTTACGGCTATCGGACTGGTTTTTCGACCTGAAAAATAAAATATATACATTAAATAAATTCAAATAGATAATTTATACTAAAAGATTTGTCATTTAAACAATAATTACCGAACGCAATGATCATATAAATCTTATATAAACTAGCAGAAGGGCGAGAGAGTGATGGTGGGGCGTTTACTGTGGAATTACTTGGAACAGACCATATCCAAGTATTTGTGTTTAAAACTGCAAGATCAGGATAGACTTGTACATTATTTTTTGCTCCACCAAAAATAATAATATTTCCATCTTTAGCTAATTAAAAAGGCATTAATTTATTAATCTTTAATTTTACGTAAATATACTTAATACTGTTCAAATATATTTAATTTTGTCTACTTGCTTAAAACTGCAGAATGTCCAGCACGTTGTTGAATAGTGGTACCACTAGCAGTCTAAATAAAATAAAAATATTATAAGTAATTATTATATGTTTTTATTATTATAATTTATATACATTATACCATTAAATTATATTATCGGTCATGCATATTTACCTTATTAGACCAGCTCAAAGATTTTGTGTCAAAAATAAGGATCTAAATTTACACAATATGATTATTATTCATGAGATAAATAAATAAATCAACGCATACTAAATCATAGATCGTTTATACGTCAGTGAAACTGGGCAAAGTACGTGTTGACGATGGTGTTAATTTAATAAAGCCACCAAGATAAATAATAAGACCCGTTGGTAACAATGTTGCAGTATAATCTACACGAGGCAAAACGTCTGTGGGTAAAGGCAATGTTGACCACGTCATTAAAGTAGTATCGAATATACTCATTTCATAAAACCAATTGCCACTGCTGGTAGAGGTTCCTCCTGTTTTAGTATCAGTTCCACAAAAAAT
This sequence comes from Gigaspora rosea, assembly GCA_003550325.1. Lineage (NCBI taxonomy): Eukaryota > Fungi > Glomeromycota > Glomeromycetes > Diversisporales > Gigasporaceae > Gigaspora > Gigaspora rosea. The sequence goes on from QKWP01000275.1 coordinate 188,599, forward strand.
GTAAGTTTTTCCTTTACTATCAATAACTGCATTAATCTCATTACGGTTAATGAAAGAATTATTAAATCCATTAATAATTGGTATTGTCCATTGTAAACTTATAGGATCAAATTTATATACTGCTGTAGATGTTGAAGTCATTCTTCCTCCAATTAAAAAAATTGTTGAATTGTCTGGTGTACTAACACATGTACCTAAATTAACACCAACCGGCATTTCAGTCGAAGCTTTTTTAAATGGCGGTGTAGATATATCAAATGTACTTGATAGATCAATATAGAATACTTCATTAGAAGTGTTAGTAGCATCTGTTGCTCCACCAAAAAAATAAAGTTTGTCATTAATAAGAGCACTTGAAAGTTCAAATCGGCCATCAGGAATATCTTGACAGATTACAAATGAAAACGTAAAGATTAAAATGAAACAAATGCAAAGATTTTGAAAATTATTCATATCGATTAACTTAGAAATTCTTAAGGCTTGCTATTTTTGTTGGACTTTAATCACTTAAAAGAAGTGATGTAGAAGAATTATTTCCACTACCATTTTTTATTTCCACAACATTGTGGAACTGTTTATAGGTGGTGTAAATTAATCTCCTACATATGTCCGCCGGAATTTTGTAATTTACTCCGTATTTTGTGCATCAAATCTGTGTTGTTATTACCTTGCATACCTTGCATACAATTATATCTAAGTAATACACAAGATTTTTCCGTATGTGCCACACAGGTGATACATAGGGTGGTGTGAAATTTAGAAATATTACACAAAAATCATAGTAAAAATATATGTGCTGACAAATATCAGATATTTAATGCTTTATATGTAGTATATTAAATTGCTTGAGATTTATTCGAATGAGTTGAATTGCCCTATAAAAAAGGTGGACCGGGGTGTGGTTCGGGAATACACGAAGCACGGTCGGAATGATACGTACGGACCGTTGAACGGAATGTCTAGTGAATTGACTCGATTATACTGTATTATACTCGATCATTGATCGATTTAGGTCAATAATCGAGCAACAATTAATAGGCTCGAGCAACAATAGGTCAATCAATGATTGATGATGTTGATCGATCAAATAAGTATTATATTGATCGATTAAAAAATTTTTAATATGATTTCACCCGGGATATTATTTAATTTCTAATCTAAATGCCTAACGTAATATTTCATATGCCAAAAATTTTTGATGAAAAATGTTGTGATTATTAATATCGGGGCATCGTGTTAGCCACTTATCGGGTCACGCTATGCGGATACAATTTCAAGAAGAGATGTAATTTTATAAGGTTGCATGACCTTATTATTTTTAAATATAATATAATCGATCAATGAATGACCTAATGATTGATCGATTATATCCAATCGAGCTAATAAATTACATGCTTGATCGATCATACTCGATCAAGCATGTATCCTTGATTTTTGATCGATTAATTAAATTTTTTTCGGGTCATCATCGATCAACAATTTTTTTGCCACTAGGAATGTCACGGTAAAAAGTGGTACGGAAATTACGATAGGAGGTGGCACATTATCAGTTATGTTATGTTACGTATTGCACTTTCATTTCGTGGAATATATGTGTCAAAGTTGGTAGGTGTTGGCTCATTTTACGAAGAGCGAAAGATCAATATACGATTTTTTTAAAAAATTTGTGATATCACTCTGGGTGTCTTAATAAAAAAAATTCCTTACAGATTTTTGATATATGTGTAGTTAGTTTGTTCATATTATATTGATTGTTGATATAAATTTATGTAATCTACTAGTATGTATTTTTTTTATCACAGTGGTATAGTACATTAATTCATGTTAATTACCCATGATAAAACCCGTGCCATTTGGACTAGTAAAGTGATGCAAAACTTGAGTCACTAACGGTCCAATTTGTATGGTATACAGTTCCCACGGACAAAAATCAGTGCCAATCCAAGCCTCTTATGTACTGTACATAACCCAAGTTTCACCAAAACCCATGCTATTCCGCCTCCAACCGTACCTTTACGGTATATTTTTCTTATAGGAAGATCGTTATTAACTTCAAACGGTCTAAATATTAATCTTTTTTGTTGAAATTTACTTAACGAAATTAATATATTCTTTATGAAAAAAGAATTTACAGAAACTAGCATAAATAAATAGCTAAATTGATTAAAGGTATCATTTTTGAAAATCGCTTTTGCTAGTGCTTCTTTCTTCAAAGATTATCACAAAGGTTTAGATTGATCAAAGTTGTTTTTGCAAAACGCTTTGCTATTTTGCTTTTTCTTCTTTAAATCTAATGTTATCCCAAAAAGATTTAAAAACTTCAGTGAGGTGTTTTTGCAGAGCGTTTTTGCTACTGCTTTACTTTCCTTAATCTAATATTATTCCCAGAAATATTTAAAAAATTTAGTGAGTTTCGCAGAGTGCATTTGCAATTGCTTTCCCACATTCTACACCAAGTCTTTTAACACTAAGATACAAATGAGCTGGCATAGTGTATTTACGTAGTACTACTGATAATTTCTTTCCCAATTTTTCTCAAAATTCAGAGAAGTCAGAATAGTACTATCGAACCTCCCAAAGCTGATCCTGCTAAAATCGATATTCTGTCAAATCTAATAAAAAATTAATCTACCAAGTCGGTACCTGAAATATAATGTTTTAAAAAATCTGATAACCTCTCAATACTGATACAAAACCTGTCCAGTATGCATATCGATTTTGGAGGTTTGACAGTGTTTACACCAAGTGTTTCATTTAAAAATCACATGTTCATAATGCCCGGGGACCCCGTGCCTACCCTACTCAGAACATAATATCACAGTTTTAGAACCCATGGCTGGATCGTGATTAAATAATAAATAGTTATTGGATGTGTAGCATCCAATAACAGTTTTATTTGGCAGGAGAAATGAGAATACCGTGATCCGAAGGATCACGGGATGATCATTTTGGATGACAAATAAAAGAAGTATCTGACTTTGAATTTAATGTGCTAACCTGGGCCCCGAAGGGGCTCAGGTTGTCAAGCACATTAAATTCAAAGCCAGATACGCTGTTATTGGATGCGGAACATTTAATAACGGATTTATTTTTCTTTTTCTGTTATACCGTGAGTTTGTGTGAGTCTATTTGGCGTATAACAACTGTTATACGACCCACATTCACTATGAAAAAGAAAAATAATAATGATTATATGTATTGCAGCTAAGCTTTAGACAGCAAAGATATTTTCCAGAAAGCATCAAGGGCAAAACTATCTCTAATTTCATGTAAAAGTAATTTAAACTCGTATTATTTGCTATTGAATATACGTTTTCTCATCAATTCACGTTGCAATTTCGGCCAAATGTGCTTCATTAATGACTGTTGAAAATGGTTCTGGGTACGTCCTGGTAATGCTGGTGTCAAAATTATACGAAGTTCAAGAATTGGAGATATTTGTCGATTTTGATTTATTGTCTTCTTCATTATATCATTTTTGAGGTTTTAAAATTTGATGATACGTTGTGCGCTATCAATAATATTGTCCTCAGATATTTCATGAGCAAAACAATGTTGTAAATGCTAGAAAGTTTCGTTAATCAAATTTTCTGGTCCAGATGATAGACTTGGAATTTGTGTAATTCTTCATTTAATTATATGTTTATTTATTCCATTTGTAAATCATCATAATTAATAAGAGATACTAACGATTTATATGAAGTCAAGTAAAATTAATATTCTATTATTACACATAATTTATTCATAATATTAATTGTAAAGTTCTCAAATTATCCTATGTAAAAACGATTACAATACTGTATTTAAATGCTAACCAATTCATAATATTTAATAAAAGTTCATGAAATTATCCTTTAGAATAGCAATTATAAAAGTTTACAAAATATAGTAGCTCCACTCCACCGCGTCTTACAAATTAAATTAAGGTTTCATATAGCATAAATTTGTTAACCTTCTCAGAAATTTAAATGCGCTTATACGGCTCTGTTACTATGGTTTTCTTTATCATGTAAATTAAAATTATGTGAATCTCCAGGTATTAAAATTTTTTCAATATTTGTCCTATTTTTGTAACATTTTTTATAACACACGACAAGACCTGATAAAAAAGCTATACTGCCAATGCTTATTACAACAGATAAAATTATTTTATATGTTTGACTATCTCCATTGTCCGTTGGTAAATTTCCCTGATTAGTTGAAATTCCATTTTTATTCGTTGGAGCTCCTTGGCTTGCATCATTAAATGATGAAACCCAAGAATAAGTTTCTGTGTTAAAGATATAGATATTATTACTATATACCCATGGCTTTGCAACTACTTGGCTGGTTTTTCGGCCTGAAAAAACAATATATACATTATATAAATTCAAATAAATAATTTAAATTGAGGGAACTGTCATTTAACACAATAATTACCGAACGCAATGATCATATAAATCTTATATAAATTAGCAGAGTGACGAACGAGTGATGGTGGAGCGTTTACCGTGGAAATACTTGGAACAGACCATATCCAAGTATTTGTATTTAAAACTGCAAGTTCAGGATAAGTTTGTACAGAATTTTTTCCACCACCGAAAATAATAATATTTCCATCTTTAGCTAATTAAAAAGATTTTAATTTTTTGGTTATTAATTTACATAAAAATACTTAATTATTTTGTTCAATTCATGTTTAATCTTGCCTACTTACTTAAAACTGCAGTGTGTCCACCACGAGGTTGAATAGTGGCACCGCTAGCAGTCTTAAATGAAATAAAAAATAGTACAAATTATTATTACCGTATTTTTATTATTATACATTATATTATTAAATTAATATTAAGTATATTTACCTTATTAGACCAACTCAAAGATGTTGTGTTAAATATAAGGATCTAAATTTATATAATATAGTTATTATTCATGAAATAAACAAATAAATATATACTTGAATAATATCATGACCATACATCATTGAAATCAGCATAAGTATTTGGTGTATTACCACCAATATAAATAATAAGGCCTGTTGGTAACAACGTTGCCGTATAATCTACTCGAGGCAAAACGTTTGTGGGTAAAGTTAATGTTGACCACGTCATTGAAGTAGTGTCGAATAAATTTATTTCATAGATTATATTGCCACCTGTGACAGAGTATCCTACATTATAATCAGTTCCACCTAAAATATAAGATTTTCCTCTACTATCAATAACTGCATGAATCTCATTACGGTTAATAAAAGAATTATTAAATCCACCAATAATTGGTATAGTCCATTGTAAACTTATAGGATCAAATTTATATACTGCTGTAGATGTTGAGGTCATTCTTCCTCCAATTAAAAAAATCGTTGAATTATCTGGTGAACTAACACATGTACCTAAATTATTACCAACCGGCATTCCAGTCGAAGCTTTTTTAAATGGCGGTGTAGATATGGGGTCTGTTCCTTGAAAATCAAGTTTTGATCATATGATTTACTATGTCCCGTAAGGTCATTTTCAAGGAACAGACCCAATATATCAAATGTACTTGATAGATCAATATAGAATACTTCATTGGAAGAGTTTGTAGTATCTGTTGCTCCACCAAAAAAATAAAGCTTATCATTGATTAAAGCACTTGAATGTTCGAATCGGGCGTCAGGAATGTCTTGACAGATTATAAATGAAAACGTGAAGATTAAAATGAAATAAATGCAAAGATTTTGAAAATTATTCATATTGATTAACTTATAACTGCTATAATCTCGTTGAACTTTAAAACAATCACTCGGAACAAGTGATGTAAAGAAATTATTTTCACAATTTTTTTAATTCCACAACATTGTGGAACTGTTTATAGACTGTGTAAATTAATCCCCTGGAGATGTCACATTGGGCAAATTAACTCTGTGCCGGTTGTACGAAACCGATCTCGTGATCCATCGACGAACCCGCCGATTTTCCGATTCCTCAACGTTTTGTATAATAATCTCAAGTTCAAGAACAAGAGAAAGAGCAAGAAAAAAACAAACCAATTGCACCACAATAGATAAAAAAGAAAAACGTAAGATTAATAAATGAATATTTATATGATTAACTTCTAGATTCTTCCATTTTTCGATCGGAATTTTGCTGCCAAGATTATCTGATAACCTCTCTTTTTCTCAGCGATTCTTGTAATTCATACCGTACTGCACTGCTTCTAGTACCCCCCTTGTTTAACAACCCTTCAAAAATACCCAGATACATTACAAAAATAATTCTCGAAAAAATTTTATAAGACACGGGTATTAAAATCCTGGAATTAAAATTTGTTTAATAGTTAGCTAAATACCATTTTTATAAATTTTATTATATATTCGATTTAGTAAGTATCGTAAGCAAGAAAAAATATTTATTAAAATAAATACAAATACATATGTATATATATGAATCTACTGATATCATTGTAATTATTTTACAATTAATGTCATTAAACGTAAAATACGTATCATTATTATAATTTATAGTGATTTAACCATGATCTTAATATTGCTGATTATACTACCCCTATAAGAAAAATGGACCGTAAAGGTACGGGTTGGCTGAGTAAAGGCACGGGTTTTGGTGGCACGGATTAAACCCGTATTTGGTACGTAGGAGGCTTGGATTGGCACGGATTTTTGGCCCGTGGTGGACCGTATGCCCGTACAAAATGGACCGTTAATGACTCGGGGTTTGCAACACTTTACTAGTCCAAATAGCACGGGATTTGGCCAGGTAATTAACGTGAATTAACGTGTGATAAAAAAAAAAAATACATACAAGTAGATTACATAAATTTATATCAACAATCAATACTACAGTATATAAACAAACTAACAACTGCTCATGTATCAAAATTTTGCAAGGAATTTTTTTTGTTAAGACACCCAGAGCAGTTTCATTAGTGAAATTATGAGATATCGCAATTTTTTTAAAAAAAATCGTATATTGATCTTTCGCTCTTCGTGAAACGAGCCAACACGTACCACCTTCGACACGTATCATTCCGTGAAATGAAGGTGCCATTACGTATGACGTGTCATAACGTGCCACCTCCCCCGTACCACTTTTTACCGTGATATTCCGTCAACAGCTCTATACGGGGGACATTTAAAGAGTTGTGCAATCACGTGATATAAGGCCAATCAAATTGTTTGTTTTGATCGACACGGTTCAGCCCGACGAAGAAAAAAAGAAGAAAAAAAGCGAGAAAACGAAGAATACAAGAAAACTAATGCTTAAACCTATATTGATGCACTAATAAAAAATGTCGGGAAGGTGATTTTACATATAAAACATGCTCTAACCATAACCCCGAACTAACCCTTACCCTAACTTTAACTAAATAGTCAAAAACATATGATGCACAACGCTTTAAACGTTCCCTCTATACGTACCACTCCGACCGTGCCATTCCGTGGATTCCAGACACAACCCGTACCACACCCCGGACCACTTGTTTTATAGGGTACGTATTAGACTCCCCGAGCATAATCCCTCCAAGTCACAATACCCAAGCTTGTATACCCACCCTTTGTTAAGTATCTATATTGCTATGTATTATATATATTTTTTTTAATAAGATTCGGGTACTAGAGGCAGTGCGTTACGGTAGTTTAGGCCACTCCAATTTAATTCTTTGTTTAACATTACAAGTTCAAAATTTTTTGGGGGGGGCTTAAACAACAAATTATTAGGTCCGGTGTTAAAATCGAATTTTTTATTTGTTTCCCTTTCTTTATTTAGTATCGTATTATATTTTTTTATCATTTTATGTATTTCTTATTTGTGCAGTTTGGATGATCATGGCGTATTCGAGGGATTGAAACCCCAAGCGAGGGATTGAAATCCCAAGCGAGGGATTGAAACCCTAAGCGAGGGATTGAAACCCCAAGCGAGGGATTAAAACCCCAATTGAGGGATTAAAGCCCCATACGAATTAAAAGTATATAAAGGTTTAGTTTCTGCTTAGACAAGTAGTAAATGATAGTAGATAGTATTTAGTTTCTTATGATAACCCGATGTATTGATTTATATTAATAAAGATAAACCTTATAATCCGTAATTATGTGTGTTAGTTTCTTGTTTTAAACATTTGACCTTAATCACTATTTGTTCACGATCGAAGCTAAATTGGTGCAATACCCTATTAAGCTCTCCCATCGATCGTAACACCGGTTCGGGTCTGGCCAGATTCGGAATAGGTCCGGTTCAGGTCCGGTCCAGGATCGGACCAGACTCAGACTCTAAATTTTATACAGACTCGTCTGAGTCTGAATATACTTATATTTATTTTTTGGTGCTGACAAGTTTACTTAGTGCATGAAGTTAGGATTAATTGGTAAAATTTTATAAATCATAAGATTTTATAGAATTTTATTAATAAAATTTTATAAAATCTTATAATACACAAATTTTTATTAATTAATTCTAACTTTATGCACTAAGTAAACATATTCAGCACCTAAAAATGCATCAAATC
>QKWP01000275.1:199720-236668 GCA_003550325.1 Gigaspora rosea
AAGATTTTATAGAATTTTATTAATAAAATTTTATAAAATCTTATAATACACAAATTTTTATTAATTAATTCTAACTTTATGCACTAAGTAAACATATTCAGCACCTAAAAATGCATCAAGTCAGCAGAGTTATTTTTATTTTACTTAAAATTTGGAAAATAGATGCATAATTTTGGATTTTTGATCAAAAAAGTCAAATTTAAGCAACTTTTCTCCAAATTTCAAGTAAATTAAAAATAATTCTGCTGATTTAATGTATTTTTAGGTTCTAAATAAGTTTATTTAGTGCATGTAGTTAGAATTAATTAGTAAAATTTTGTGAATAATAAAATTTTATAGAATTTTATTAATAAAATTCTATAAAATCTTATGATTCACAAACTTTTACTGATTAATTCCAACTTAATGCACTAAGTAAACTTGTACAGCACCTAAAAATGCATCCAATCGGTAGAGTTATTTTTAGTTTACTTGAAATTTAGAGAATAGAGCATAATTTTGGATTTTTGATCAAAAAAGTCAAATTTAAGCATCTTTTCTCCAAATTTCAAGTAAAATAAAAACAATACTGTTTATTTAATGTATTTTTAGACTCTGAACAAGTATACTTTTGCAATAAGTCAGAATTAATTAGTAAAATATTGTGAATCATAGATTTTATAGAATTTTATTAATAAAATTCTATAAAATCTTATTATTCATAAAATTTTACTAATTAATTCTAACTTAATGCACTAAGTAAACTTGTACAGCACCTAAAAATACATCAAATCGGCTATGTTGTTTTTATTTTATTTGAAATTTGGAAAAAGATGCTTAAATTTGACTTTTTTGATCAAAAATCCAAAATTATGCATTTATTTTCCAAATTTCAAGTAAAATAAAAATAACCCTGCCAATTTGATGTATTTTTAGGTGCTGTAAATGTTTACTTAGTGCATAAAAAAGTTAGAATTAATTAATAAAAATTTATGCATTATAAGATTTTATAAAATTTTATTAATAAATTTTATGAATAAAATTCTATATAATCTTATTATTCATAAAATTTTACTAATTAGTTCTAACTTAATTCACTAAGTAAACTTGTTCAGAGCCTAAAAATATATCAAATTGGCAGCATTGTTTTTATTTTACTTGAAATTTGGAGAAAAGATGCTTAAATTTGACTTTTTGATCAAAAATCCAAAATTTTAAGTAAAATAAAACTAATCCTGCTGATTTGATGTATTTTTAGTGCTGAACATGTGTACTTAGTGCATAAAGTTAGTATTAATTAATAAAAATTGTGTATAATAAGATTTTATAAAATTTTATTAATAAAATTCTATAAAATCTTATGTTTCATAAAATTTTACTAATTAANCTTTTTGATCAAAAATCCAAAATTTTAAGTAAAATAAAACTAATCCTGCTGATTTGATGTATTTTTAGTGCTGAACATGTGTACTTAGTGCATAAAGTTAGTATTAATTAATAAAAATTGTGTATAATAAGATTTTATAAAATTTTATTAATAAAATTCTATAAAATCTTATGTTTCATAAAATTTTACTAATTAATTCTAACTAACTTATATACTAGATTTAGCATGACTGTATCATGCAGCTACTCTAATTTTGGTGATCTTTCTGTATAGGTTCATTTTAGAAATATAAAAAGTGAAATTTGAATCTAAAAGTTATATATATATATATTGGTTTTTAACTCCCTCCATAATTTGCTCAATCGAGAGGGAGGGGGTTATGTTAAACATAGAATTAAATTGGAGCGGCCTTATGTAAATTTAATAGAAATCACAACTGTTAATTTCAATACAAACTAACTCAAAACCATACTGCATATCTTCACAATAGCTAGCAAGTTTTGTAACAAAATTTTTATGCAATCATTCCAATACCCACTAACTAAACTATATACCACAGTCTCTAGCTCAACCAAATACTACAAGTACTGCAAAATTTTTTAAAGTAATTTCTGATAAAATTTGTGGTGGTTTCAAGAACAATAAACCCATTGATATCTTTATGATCATCACTTCACATGATTAATAGTCTGGCCTAACTTAGGGTTAGTGTTAGGTTAGATGATAATATAGTTTAGGTCAAGTTTGTTAGTATTAGTAAACTTATGAGTAATTGCATGATTTCACGTAATGGAATTATCACTCGATTCATTGTTCTAGAAGTGTCCCAATTTGTGACTATATTTCCAAAACAAAAAACATAACCTTAACCATATTCCATGCGTCGTCACAATAGTTTTGTAGCAAAAATTTTATAGCAACAAGGATAGAATTACGAATGTAATTTCAATACAAAAACTAATTTACCCTTATTTGCATATTGTGCTCCACAATTTTTGTTAGTAAGTTTGCAAAAAACTTTTTTTACAGCAAATCATCACAAAATTGTTTATAGTAAACCATAGTGCTGTAAAATTCACAACTGTAATTCCAACACAAACTGTGAATCATGATAGTAAGTTTCATAGCAAAATTTTCACAATAAACCATAATAAAATTTATCAATGTAATTCCAAACTAACTCAACTTTATTTGCATATTGTGCATCACCATAGTACTTTGCAAATTTTGTAATCTGGTCTTTGATTAGGAAATTTTGGTTGGAATTTATAGGTTTCCTAAATTGGAGTCATATAAAGCGGGGCGAATTCACGTGATTGCCAGTGAAGCAAAAAATGGAAAACCTAAAAAATACAAAAGATGGCAGTCTAAACCTACCTCAGGTAGGTTAAGTAAATATATCGGGAAGGCAATTTTGCTTATATATTTCTATTTAAAACCTAGCTTAGCCTAAAGTTAATCAAGAAAATTATTGTCCAAAGGACATTATGGTATGGTAGAGTCATAGTGACCTGCTTGTGTGTGTGTCCGCAAATTATGAAATTTGATTGGCTAAATCAGGTGTAACGTAAAAAACAACAATCAAAACAATCCAACTAATGCTTATTAGCTTATATTTGGTCCTTCAGACCCTAAATGGTTTCTATTTTTCTAGTTAAAAATATGATTTGCCCTGCATTAAACGTCACTCTAAATTGGTATAGATTTAGCCATTTATTCAATAATATTATAATTACCTTAATTCTGACGTGTTAATGTTCGGGCTAGTGAATTGACCTATCTAAAAAATTTTCACCTGGGTTACCTGACGGGTGGACCATGTGCCATCTGGGTGGAAACGGGTCAGTCCAAAAAAAGACACACCTGACAGGTGACCCGATGAGTGACCCGTTGGGTCACCTAGGTCAATTAAAAAAATCTCTGTGCTTAATATGACTAGTGATTTGATCCAAGTAAGTGTAACCTATAGTTGGTGGTAGAATTAATTTTCAAATTAATATGGTTACTGCATTACTGTATTTTTTGCCGTAATTGCTGTGAGCCATAAAGCTGTAAAGCTGTAATGCCATAAAGCCATAATGCCGTAATGCCATAATACAGAAATACTATCTGCTATAATACCGTTTATTAAAATTCTGTACTGCATTATGGTTTCCTTTAAATAATATACTATTAAATATTTTTCAAATTTGATTCTGTCAACTTCATTGATTTTGTACATGTAATGACTATGAATAAAGAGTAGGTCTAGGTTTTATTTTGACTTAAACATCGTGATTTATTTTTTTGGCCAATTAAACCAGTCTATAAGTCATTGTTCGAGAGCATCTTTAGCGAGCTAATTGATCAGAAATGACATAATTGTTAATAGCATTTATGGCTTATATATGCATACATACTTACGTGTTTAAAATTTATTATGACTATTGTATTCTGCTGCAGAATACACTTTAAATAACTTTTATGTTACCGATTAATTAATGTAAATGAAATGATTGTATTGCAAATAATAACATATCATCAGTTTCCGGTTTGGAGTGACTTAATTACTTAATTATAATATTATAATTTTATACCATAGTTACAGTATCACATTGTTACAATGTTATTGCGACATGGCATTGTAGCATTGCGGAATTGCGGCATTATAGAATATCACGAGTGTTCTCTTAGAAATTTGGTTTAATTTGCATAATCGATATAAATTTGCATTAATTTGTATTGGGTCTCTGCCCGTGGATGACCCATGGGTTGACTCACACGTTACTCGTTGGCCAACCCACAGGTCACCCGCGGGTTGACCTACCAGTTCTCACTCGGGCTGTTACAACTTGACTCGGATCACCCACCCATCCGTGGGTGACCTGGGTGACACCCACCTAGGTCAAAACACCAGTTCTGGTGGACAATAGTGTTGTAGGGGACAGTGTCATTGAGAAAGATCATACGATGCTTCTTTAATGATATTTAATAGTGTTGTGCAATGCGAATAATCATGTGCATAATAATGGGCATAATGCACATGAAATTATAGAATTATGTGCGATTTCTTATATTAATTTAAAATTTTATATATATAACCTTTTGTATATATTCTAATACTAACAAGCTACTGTAATGTGAGCAAACTTTTTATAATTCCGAATACTAATAAGAAATTCTGAAAATTTCTCATGTGCGAATAAAGAGAATTTACACAACACTAATACTTGCACACAGTGTTGTACATGGACATTGTCCCACCGATTTTTCAGGGACGCGGACAGTCCAGAACGGGACATCCGGGACATGTCCGCAATAATGTCCCAACATGATGGACATGTCCGCTGGGTAAAACCAATCAAATTGCGGAATTATATGAATTTTATTGGTTGATGATCACGTGTTTAGTCGCCAAATGTCAGTGAAAAAAAAATTCTGGGCGGACATGTCCCGGACGTCCCGTCCCGGACTGTCCGCCGTCCGTGTCCATGTCCCATGACAACACTGCTTGCACATGTATGTAAATGCTACATCAGCAAGTACATTTTTATAAAATCTACATAGATCTACAACTTTATATAATTATTAAATAGAATATTATTTAAAAATTATATAAGTAAATTTATATATTATTGAATATAGAATATATCAAAATTTATTTAAACTTATATAAAAAGTAATTTTATAAAAATTTTGTACCGATATTAACAAAAATTAATTATAAAATTTGATGATGATTATCACAAAATTCATTATGTGCCCCACTAATTTCAAATCAGCTGTAATACAGCAAAGTTATGACTGGTGATATTGTAAAATTATAAGAATTAAAAATAATTGAGCTAAGCAAAAAGAATCTTTAAATAAATGATCTTAAAATTTATTTAAAAATACCTAAACTTTGTTACTTTTAATGTATAAGCTTGAGTAAAATAATTCTTTAACAAAATGAGAAAAAGTTTTATTATATGAATATGTCTAACGTAATAAGTAGTAACGGTGTGTGGCGCCTTAGAGAAGTGGTCAAGGTGACACCCCCAAGCGGCAGGTTGACAGTTCGAATCCCACTGGTGACGTTTTGAAGTTAAATTTGTGTTCAGTGATTGTAGCTTATGAGCGGTTGGGCGCTAAACCTGTAACCTTGGTTCCACCATCTTGAATGGGAGCCTGCGGCCGCAATGATGTATGTGTTACATCGCAAATTCAGGGAACCAGAAAAAACCCACAAGAAACCTTTTGGCAAGACCCGAGTTAGGAGGTAGTGAAAATCGGTCCTACGGTATGCACTAGAGAAGGCAGATACTACGATCGGAACGAATCTAATAAGGGCAGGTAGCCTCGGTTACCAAATCCGGGCAATGGTACATGTATGGAACATGGAATTTGTTCCAGTAGGCTCTTGTGCAAGGGTAAAGTAGCCCTTAGGTCGTCGATACCTAAAAGGGTTGTGGTCCACAATATCTTCATTAAATGTAGTGTGTCAGGTAGTAATAGGAGGACCATGAACCAGAGGGTTTAAATAGACAATTCCTGTAGTTGGATTGTAGGTATGGCAGACCTTCAGGCAGACTACTTAAATTAGGCACCAAAAGTGCACGTGTGGCTAGTTGTATTCTCATTCATATAACAAATATTACATCACTATAACTCATAATAAAATCCTGGCCATAGCACACGGCCTCTAAACTTAAAAAAAAAATAAGTAGTAACACCTAAAAAAATTATACTAATTTGCAATAGAACTGATTACATTAAATTCTATCCTAATATTTTAATATTATATACTAATGATGCCTGACGCATGACGAAACCATTTCGTCAGGCAACTTCAAATTGATAAATTAACGAATGACGAACCAATGACGCATAATGTCCTATGATGCATGACGAAACCCATGACGCATGAACCCATGACGCATAATGAAATCAATAATAAATAACAAAACCCATAATGATTTTGATGAAGCATAAGATTATTATTTATTTCTTTTATAACAGAAACAAATTAGTCCATGTAAAATTAATTTCTATTCATTATTATATCTTTCTAGTTTCTATCTTTTTGACATCGATCCGACATTGCTCGATGATTTGCAACCCAGATATATCTGATAGGTGTTTTACGAATTGGCAGTGTTATGGGCAAAAGGTAATCTACAATCAGTAAACTTATGATTAAAGAAGTATACGCCACCCTATTTGAGGCTAAATGTTTGTCTATAGGGTAAGGCTTGTCAGCTGAATAGGATAAACAGACAAACGCAAAACTCAAACATCCGAATAACAATTATGTGTAGAAAGAAAGAAGAAAATCAGATATAATTACAAGAGGCTGCGATGTTAAATATTTTAATGAGAGAATCAAAGCCTTTCTATAATGTAATTATTATTGTAAGCCCCTACTTTAGAGTTCATCTTTTTACAATCTTTTTAAATAATTTATTTTAAGCCTCATGGTTTTCTTAAAGAAATGAAAGTTATAAAAACCCTACGATTTCGCTATTGTAAAAGGACATTCTACGGGATTCCAATAATTAAATTACATTTAATAAAATTCCTTTAATAATTCCTTGTAATAAATCGTTAATAAATATACTAATACCAAATTACCAACGTCACGCCTCTGGCGAGTTGTCTAATCATCTAAATCCGTATATTTTTGTACATAAGTTAATAAACCTATGATTCATTCCGTAACATTTGGTGGTGATTGTGAGATTCTGACTTTATAAAAATTTTTTTTAACTTATATTTTGTACTCCAATTAGTTCGTAATCTCGTTAAAACAAGAACAATTAATTTAATTACTAACATAAATTGATCTAACCTTATTGACTTCCTAATATATCGAACAATCCAATTCCACTGTACAATTTCATTCATAATCACGTGCCAATGATTAATCAACCCAATAACTATACCCCTAGAATAAAAAGAAATATTAAATAGACAAAGTGGAATTATAACCACCTGAGAAGATATATATAAGAAGTATAAGCGATACTTATATTAGATTGCCCACACAGCAGCAAATCTAGAAGAACTCTTGAGAATAGGATTAAATTAACATATCAGTTATAATTAATTTTTGATATTCATTACACTACATACAAAAACCTTTTACCTATTAACTTAATTCATTGGTCAACACACAAATTATAAACTAACCCAGCTATTACACCATTGATACCTTTGTTACAATAAGAATTAACAATCAAGTCAAGATTTTTATTATTTCTTTTAAATAGTCTAATAGGTTTCCAGGCATACAATTATTTTTAAATTGAATTACAAATTCATCAAGGTTTCCTCATACTAAACAACAATTTTCAAAACACAATCCTAAGTTTTTCTCAAAAACTAACCTATTATTGAGAATACACTATATTCGATATACCGAATCTAGAAAACATAAAGAAAATAAACAAATAAGAAAATCATCATAATAAACACATCATACATATCGAAAGAAATCAACAAATTTGTTACGAAAATTACTTTAATAATCGAAGAGTTTAAAAAAAAAACAAAAGTAATGAACTAAGAATCGATGCACAAAATGCAAAAACTAGAATAAATATAAAGATTTATTTATTCTTTTATTAGTACTAACTAATAATTAGATTTGAAGACCATACATAATTTATTGATCCATTATCTGGTACGACACCATAGGATCTAGAGCATACCCTAAATTAAATTCATGCAATAACTCAAGTTTTCTAAGTCCCACCTTATGGACGTTTAGAATCTATCTTTTTAGTAATAGGCAGTATTATTGTTGGATTAAATTACTGTAATCCGTAATTCTCTATCCCTAAACCCGTGATTCGAGACAATGATCATCCTGAATAAGTCAAAACTCGATCGACCTCGAAATCTTACGACTAGGGTTCGGAATGGGCCAGCCTGTTAGACCCATTGGGCTTTTTTTGAAAATTAATTTGGGCCACGTCTCATAGTGCTAGTCACATGATAATTTATCATATGACTGGCACTTTTACAACGTGGCCCAAATTAACTTTTTAAAAAAGCCCAACAGGCTAACGGGCCAGCCCATTCTGAACCCTACTTATGATACATAACACCGAATCAAATCATAACCTTTCGAACCTACAAATAAAGATTTGTATTAGCTGAATAAACTTTAAGAAATTATACTATAAATAAAAGATACTTATCAAAAACCTGGCATTAACACCACAAAACCAAAAGTTCCAAAGGATTCATATCAATTTTACACTCCTCTATTCGAAATCGTCTTATCTTGTTATGCTTCATCTTGGTAATTTATTAATAGAAGTTTACTTATATATATAATATATATATATATATATATATATATATATAAAACATTTACTTTTAAACTTTTAAAATAAATAATGAACAATTCCAACAATTTATGGAGTTGATGACCAAAGCAGTTAGTAAAGATGAACCTAAGTTCACACTAAAAGAAAATAACTTAGTAAAAGTTAAATACTTTTATGGTACTGATGATGAAGACCCTTTTGAATAGTTTGATATTTTTGAAAGAGCAGCTGAAGCCAATAATTGGGCTGAAGAACGAAGATTAAAGATTGCTTCAGGATATTTAAAAAAAATGGCTGCTGAATGGTATAAAGAAAATAAAGAAAGCTTTGAATATTGGAAAGTGAAAAATAAAAATGAAGAAGAACAGAATAAAAGTTTTTATTACTTATTTGTAGAACAATTTGCTCCTAAAGAATGCCAACATCGTTGGTAGATTGAATTATGTGAACTACATCAAAAGTAGACAGAAAAAGTAGATATTTATGCTACTAAATTCAAAAAATTAATTAATAGAGCTAATGTGAACAATGGGTTTTCAGATGGTTATATAGTAAGAATGTTTTTAAATAGGTTAAAAGGTAATAAAGCCACATTTGTAGCTGTAGCAGCCCCTAAAAATTTAAGTGAAGCAATAGCAGCAGCAAGAAGAGTTGAAGCTAATGATTATTATGGTCAGCGACTATCCAAACATAAAATGTACAGCAGAGAGTAGGAAATGAGTTAAGTGATATAAAGAAAAGAATTCAAGGTTTAGCACTAAACTATGCAACCTTATCTGCAAAATTAAAGGATACAGAATATAATCGGCCTCAAGAAAATATGTATAGAAAATACAATCAAAATAATTATAAGTGGAAAAAGAAAGGAGAAATTGAATGTAGAAAATGTAGAGAAAAGGGTCATATAGCTAGAAATTGTATGTCTGAAAAATCAAAATACCCATATAATAATCAAAGAAAGGAAAAAGAAAATTTTAATTCAACAAAAAACATTAGTTTTTGTGAATTAGAGGACACTAATGATAAAGAAATATATACAGTAAATAATATTACCTCTACAAAAGCTACAAAATGACTAGCAAACTCTAAGTGGGAAGATAGATTATGAAAGGTTGTTAGAGTACCCCAAGAAAAAGAAATAGAAGAATGAGATACAAACAATCCTACTATAATACAAAATCCACTTTCTTTAAATAAACCAAAAAGAAAGCGTGGGCCTTCTAAAATTAATTCTTTAAAACCCTATAATGTGGCAGATGATATTCTATCTCTACCTACTAATGCTACAGTAGGACAAATACTACAATACCCAAATCAAAGAAGAAATTTGGCCAAGACATTAAAACGACCACTTATATCAAAGAAAACAAATTTTCTTAATGAACATTTCTACACAACTACTGCCTGGTGCTATATCAAGATTAGAAATAATCCAGTATTAGGCATATTAGACTCAGATGCTGCAGTTAGTATAATATCCAAACAATTATTGGATAAACTTGGTTTAAAAATAGATGATAAGTCTATTTATTACAACAGTAGTAATAGTTACTGGAACAAAAGCTAAAACATTGGGAAAAATTAGAGATGTTAAATTAATAATTAGAGATATTGTAGTACCTACTACTCTACATGTAATAAAATCAACAGATGATACATTATTGCTAGAAACTGACTGGTTTCAAAAAACAAAGGCCAGGATTTATTTTGATGAACAAAAATTATACTTACAATATGCTAATAAATTAGCAGAGGTTCCAATCTCTAATAGTGGTATAGAAAGTCTTAATCCTTATGAAGATGTTGATATTTATAGTGAAGGTGGTAATACTTTTGATGAATTTGACTATAAGGAAGAAGAACTTGAAGAATTAGAAGAAGAAAATATCAACGGTTGACTCGTAAATGAAGCAGAAAATCCTGCACTATACCTTACTAATATTGAAGAAGTTCCTACAAAAAAAGAAGAGGAAGAAGAAAAAGACAAGTCCCTAAAAAAAGAAATTCAAAAAATGGTCAACAATAATGAAATAACTTCACAACAACAGTTAAAGGTCCAAACATTTCTACTTATGAAAATAGAAATGTTTGCCCAAGGTCTTGAAGATTTAGGATACACTAATACCATAACCCATAATATCAATACAGGTGATGCTATTCCAATTAGACAAGGGTATTATAGAGCAGCTTATGAAGAAAATAACTTTATATGAAAAGAAATAGATAGATTAAAACAACAGGGCTTATTATAGAAATAAACAGTCCTTGGGCATCTCCGGTAGTAATTGTACCAAAGAAAAATGAAAAATTACGCTTCTGTATAGACTACCAAAAACTTAATTCAGTGACTAAAAAGACACTTATCTACTTTTACATATTACTGATCACCTGGATACATTTGGAAATGCCAAATAGTTTTCTACCCTTGATTTGATGAGTGGATATTGGCAAGTTGCAGTAAACAAAGCAGATATAGAAAAAACTACCTTTATTACAAAATATGGTACTTACGCCTTTAAAGTAATGCTATTTGGACTTTGTAATGCTCCAGGAACATTTCAAAGACTTATGGATAAAATACTTGGAGAGAGTAATGGAACCTTTGCTGTTGTATATCTAGATGATATTAATATATATTTTAGTTCATTTGAAGAACATTTAGAACATCTAAAAATTATTTTTGATAAGTTAAAAAGTGCTAGATTGAAATTAAATCCTGAAAAGTGTTCTTTCTTTAGTCTGAAATAAATTATCTAGGACATGTACATCAGCAAATTTATAATAGCATAATCTTACGTAAGATCTTACGAACTGTAATATAAGCAAAATATTATGTAATATATTTCGAAATATTTCGAAATATCAAATTTTCGAAATATTACGAAAGTAATTTTGAAATATTTCGAAATAGGTTACGAAATATTTCGATCCCTTTCAAAATATTTTAGGACTAGGAAACCAAGCTGGATCAGGATCAGTAGATCTGTAACCTGGATTGCGCGTTAGACTGATTTTTTGAAATAGTTCGAAATAGTTCGATGATATTCAAATTCTGTACTACAAGATCAGATTAGATCTTTTGTTTATAACTAGATCTTCTATTTTGATTTTTTCACTTTTTTGTTTTTATTTCGTTTTGTTCATTTCATTTTTTGTTTTCGTTTCATTTTTTTGTTTTCATTTTTATTTTTTTTTTATTTTTTAATTTTTTTAATTTTATTTTTTATTTCAGCACCTTTGCAAGAAGACATAGAACTTTTCGAAACATTGCGCATGTTTACTCAGACTTCCGACACTTTCAAGAACACCAAGAACGCTTCTTTAGAGAAATAATTTAGTTAGGCGCAAGTTTTCGCAAGTTTTCGCAAGGTTTTGCAAATTTGTACAAGTTTTCGCAAGGTTTCGCATCATTTATTTTTTCGTTTCGTGTTTTTTGTTTTTGTTTTTTTTTTGTTTTATTTTAAAATTTTTTTTATTAATTTATTTTATTTCAGCACTTTGCGAGAACAAAACCTTTATTTCTGCAAAAAAAACAACCCAGACTTTTTCGGCACTTTGTAACTTTTTTGGCATTTTGCAAGAACATTAACACAGCTTTCACAATTTCAGAATTTGCAAGAACGTGAACTCTTACGAAGTTTTGGGCTTCGTTTATTTTTTTTATTAGTTTGCTTACACTTTTGGTTTTTTTGTTTTTTTTTTTACTTATTTTTTTAATTTTTATTTTAGTTTATTTATTTCTAACTCCTTCGAACCTTTGTGACTTTCCTTAGCAATTTGCAAGAACACCAACACTTCTAAGAAATGTTTTATTTTGAAGTTTTTAGAAAACGAGTGCGAAGCGAAGTTTATAGCCAAAACAAAAGAAGTAGTCAAAGTGAAGACAATAGAAAACAAAGAAGCAAAGATAATAGCTAACTGTAGGTAAACGAAAATAAGTGTATAGGGCTAGTTTTTTGTATATAGTGATAGAATTAGATGCGAAGAAGTGCGAAAGTAGTTAAAATAATATATAATAATGTAAAAACAATACTGTAAAAAATGTATAATAATTAAAGGGTTTTGTAATATAGTGCACCTGCACTGCAGTGCACCCCTTTTATGTTACTCAAAATTTTACTAGAGTAACCCCTGTTGCGTTATTAACAAAAAATGATCCTCTTGCAATTCTGTATTAATTTTTTAATTTTGATTTTAACTCTAACTTTTACTCTAGTCTAACCCTAGCCCTAACCCTGACCCTAACCCTAACTCTAATCATTATTTATATTTGTTACTATAGGGTGCACTCAGTGCAGGGTGCACTATTTACTAATTCTCATAATTAAAATATAATATATAATATAATATGTATAATATATAATAATAATAAATAAAAAAATAATAATAAATAAAAAAATGTAAAATTTTATAGTAAATTGCGAAACCTGCAAAATAAAGCGAAAACCTGTAAAAAAGCATAATTATGTGAATATGTATATTGTTTGTTTATTTTTTAAAAAATTTTAAAAATTTGCGAAAATTTGCCAAATATTGCGAAACAATGCGAAAAGATCCAAAATATTGTGAAACAATGTGAAATATTAAAATTTTACCTCCTGCACGCATTAGTTTATTGATATATGCATTGTTGCGATTTATTTCGAATAATTATAATGTAATATTGCGTTATTTTTTACATATGTATTTTGTAATATTTTGCAATTGAAAATTGCGAAAGATTTTGCGTCGATTCGTAATTCTTGCGCAAGTTTTCAGGCCATAATAACTTATGTAAGATTACATTTATATAATTCGCTGATATAATAAATAAGGAAGGAGTTTACCTGCGAGGATAAATTAGTCCTAAGGGGATGTAGGTAGCATCCGGGACTGTCTTCGACTGAATAATGTATCAGAGAGCTGTACTGGTGATCACAAGTAGGATTGACATGCGAAGCGTTGGACCAGTGAGTTTAAATAGGCAATCCCCTAGTTGTGTTGTAGGTATGGCAACTAGTGTAGAACCTTCGGGCAGACTACTTAAATTAGACAACCAAAAGTTGTACATGTGGCTAGTTGTACTCTCATTCAATATAACTCAATTGTGGGTGCGCCCAAAGAGGCGCCCTTGATCCACAGGCTTGATTAAATAAACTCTCACCTAAAGCGGGAACTTTAACACAAAAAAAAATAAAAATAAAAATAAGGAAGGAGTAAAACCTGACGAATCTAAAGTTGAAAAGTAAAGAATTTTCCAGTACCTCAAAATCTTTGACAACTAAGAGAATTTATTGAATTATCATCATACTACTGATGGTTTATTAAAGAATTTGCAACAATAGCTCGACCTCTACATAAATTATTAGAAAAAGATATTCCTTATAAATAGACTAAGGATCAACAAAATGCATTTGAAACATTAAAAAGACATCTCATGAAGGCACCTATTTTAAGGTATCCAGATTTTAAAGAAATGTTTTATTTATATACTGATGCTTCTGGTGTAGGACTAGGAGCCATATTAGCCCAAAAGGACAAAGACCACAAAGAATATGTAGTTGCATATGCAAGTAGAGGACTTTCAAAAACAGAACATAATTATTCAGCACCTGAAGTAGAATGTTTAGCTGTAGTATGAGCTGTTGAACACTTTCATTATTATCTAGGTGCAAAACATTTTACTTTAATTACAGATCATGCTGCTCTTAAATGGTTATATACAACTGAACCAAAAGGAAAAAGAGCATGATGGATTTTAAGATTACAGCCTTATATCTATTCCATTGTACATAGAGCTGGTAGAAAGCATTCCAATATAGATGCTTTATCAAGAATGTATATATATTAAGAGGAAATAAAAATAAATAAATAATAATTAAAACAAATAACACAAAATGAAACTTTAATTAAAATCTCTGAATTACACTAAATAGTTAAGGTACTCTGTCTGTAAGTCATCTTATGGTGCAAAAATTGGTAAAAGAAGGTACTCTGCCTGTAAGTCATTAATCTAGTCTAGTACCAGCAGGGCCTAAAGATACAATAGGTACTATGCGAAAATTGTGATTTGTTCAACCTGTTAGTTGCGTATCAAGCCTAGTACTGGCGGGGTTAGCTACCAATAAGTACTGTGCAAAATCTGAACCTAATTAGTATAATTCAAAAGAAAACTAGTTCAAAGTTTTATAAGTTTTATTATAATAATGATTTATTCCAAAAAAAAATAAATAAAAAATAAAAAATAAAAATTTTAACAAAAAGAATTTAGAAGCTTAAATTTTATTAAAAAAATAGATATATATATAAAGAAAGTACAGTTTATTCATCAAAGAAAAGTCTATATCCCATCTCCTCACAATGCTTTCTTAAATAATATATCTGGCGAATTATTTTATCTTTCTCATTCTTCAAATAAACTGCTTGTCTTTCTTTTTCCATATCAGTAGCTTCTTTATATTTAAGATCAAAAAGCTAAACTTTTTTATCTAAGCTCCCAAATTCATTTCTAAATCTACAATAATATTAATTTTTTTATTTAAAAAAAAATATATATATATATATTATAATAATAATAATTTTATTTACATTTCTTTTTCAGAAAAACTAACTAAATAGATCTCGTACAGATAACCATGTACTTCTTCTTCATCTGAAGAAATAACAATGACATCATTATTATTATTATTACTATTTTCATTATTTGCATTATTTTCATTATCATTATTATTAATATTATTATTATTATTTCTACCAGAATGATAAAAACTACGCTTCAAGTGATTACGGAGATATTGATATCCATTTTTTTGCCTTTGGGTGAAAGCGAAAGTGTATGCAGTATGATATACGCTTATAATATAATTATCAAAGATCTACCAATGTGGACAAATTTGACAATTTGATTGGATAATGTTATGCAGAAATTTGATCAACAAAAGGAGTACAATTTTTAAATTATTGTTGATCAGCAGTTGTGGTCAGGTGGTATTGATATGAAGGGCTATTGAGATAGCTGTGTGTTTGATACCTACCTAGGGTGTATGTACTGCTCGGTGCACCAAGGATACATGCTCTGTACCTTGTTGATCAGCGTAATCAGATAGTATTGATGTGAAGGGCCATTGGGATAGCTGTGTGTTCAATACAAGCCAAGGTTTTATGTGCTGCCCAGTGCACTAAGGATACATGGCCTAGATTACTATTTTTGTTTTAGTATCTTCTTCTATTATTAATATTATTCTGTTTTATTTTTTATTTTCTTCTTTAGATATTAGAATATTAATACTAGCATATTTCTTAACATTTTAATACCTAATTAGAAAATGCTTTATATATAATAAGGATAATATAATCTATACTAAATTATTTTAGTAATATAACAATATTTTTAAAAACTCTATATAACTATTAAGCATAGAAAATCTAATTCTTTAGAAATAGGTTTGTTAGTAGAATTTTTTTTCTAAAGAAAATCTGACATTAAAATAATCCTGTCCAGGTAGTTGGTGTCCTGGCACTAATAAAAAGATGGAACCACTTAGATATCAACTACTAAAAACATACCTCATGGAAGATATATTACTGCGCACATTAACCCCACAAGAATAATAGAGTATACAAGCCCAAAGTCAATTTTTTGAAGTGAAAAATGGTCTAATCTACAAGAAGGACAAATATAAAATCAAATATCTATTAAGAGTTATTCAAAGATATGAGGTTGAACCAATTCTATTTTTAATCTATACTCATACATTGGGAGGACACTTTGGAATAGATATCATGTTCAACAAAATTCATAACAGATATTATTGCCACAAATGTATACTGATATCTGAAGGTTTGTTCGTACCTGTGATGCTTGCCAAAGAAGAGGAAAAATCTAGCTAATACCTCCCTTACATCCAATTCCAGTAGAGACACTATTTTTGGACCATTACCAAAGACTCCACATAGTAACCGATATAGTAGTTGCTACAGATTATATAACTAAGTGGCCTGAGGCAAAAGCAATCAAAATTGCTAATGCTCAAGAAGTAGCTGATTTTATATATGAAGATATTGTATGTTGTCATGGTTGTCCACAATATCTATTGTTAGATAGGGGAACACATTTTCATAATAATTTAATGGATGAATTTCTTATGAAAAAATTTACCATTAATTATTATTATTTAATACCCTATCATCCCCAAACCAATGGATTAGTAGAGCGTTTTAATAAAACACTTTGTGAATTCATATCCAAACTAGTAACTAACATAAGAGAATGGGACTCCTTAATACCTTCAATACTCTTTGTATATCGAACAGCTAAACAAAATACTACCAAAATAACTCCCTTCTTCTTGGTATATGGAAGAGAAGCAAGATTTCCAATACATCCTGATAAAAATAAAGAATTATTAGAAGGAGCATTCTTACAAAGACTTTTTGATTTAATCGAAGTATTACCTCAAGTCCGAAATGATGCTGTCTTGAGGGTTGAAAAAGCACAAGAAAGTGCTAAAAGGAAACATGATCTTCAGTTACCATACCTAGAAGAATTAAAAGGAGGCAATCAAGTATTAGTATACAAGGCCTTCCAACAATATTCAAAAAGTTATAAGCTATATCCAAAGTGGAAAGGACCATTCGTTGTTCATAGGGTACTACAAAAGGTGTATATAAACTATGTACTGTTGAAGGAAGTATAAAAAAACACCAATAAATAGGAAATTACTAAAAAGATACTATTCTAGATAAGAAATTAGTAAACAAATACAAGTCACTCTCGTTATAGTGAAGTCCTCGGGCTATAAAATTTCTTTACTATATTGAGAGATTCACTATATTGAGAGCACTTTATTATAGAAATAATAATTCTGTTCTAAAAAAATTCTTCACTATAGCTAATCTTCACTATATCAAGAGTTCACTATAACGAGAGTGACTTGTATTTAAGATGTTATGTGTGGTATACATAAATAAGTATGGGCGAATGTCATGGGCAAAAGGTGATCTACAAATCAGGCACAGTAAACTCATGATTAAAGAAGTATACGCCACCCTATTTGAGGCTAAATGTTTGTCTATCGGGTAAGACTTGTCAGCCGAATAGGATAAACAAACAAACGCGAAACTCAAATATCCGAATAACAAGTACACTTAAAAAGAAAGGAGAAAATCAGATATAATTACAAGAGGCTGCAATGTTAAATATTTTAATAAGAGAAGCAAAGCCTTTCTATGATGTAATTATTGTTGTAAGCCCCTACTTTAGAGTTTATCTTCTTAAAATCTTTTTAAATAATTTATTTTAAGCCTCATGGTTTCCTTAAGGAAATGAAAGTTATAAAAATCCTACGATTTCGCTGTTGTAAAAGGACATCCTACAGGATTCCAATAATTAAATTATATTTAATAAAATTTCTTTAATAATTCCTTGTAATAAATCGTTAATAAATAAACTAATACCAAATCACCAACGTCATACCTCTGGCGAGTTGCCTAATTATCTAAATCCGTATATTTTTGTACATAAGTTAATAAACCTATGATTCACCCTATAACAGCAGTGTCATAGTATTTATTATTATGTATTATTTTATGTATTTCTTATTTTGGCATAGTTTGTGGTAGTGCTTGGATCCAGATACTAAACCGGATATCCGAATATATTTCCTATTTCATTTTCTCTAATCTGAATTTTTATCCGGATATTAGTTATCCGGATTGTATCCAGATTTATAACTATTATCATAAATTCTGTGGCACCTAAAAATTTTCTCATTTCACGGAATTTTTTGTTTCATTCAGTAAATTACCTAACTACATCTTAGTCTCTCGATGCTCACACAAAAGAGGTCCAAATTCAGTTACAAGAACTTCTCAGCCTCGATAACTTGGTTTTTGAATTCGTTAATTTGCTCGAAAATAGTAATATGGTTTCCGGAGAGTTAGGTAATTAGCGGACAAAAAAAAGGATTCAGGAAACGAGAAATTTTCAGGTATCCCAGAATTTATGATAATTGCTGTAATTCTAAAATTTTTTTTTTATTAAATGATGCCAGTCAAAATTGAAAAGCTTGACGTGTTGGACAGTATTCAATTATGTTATTCAACATGTCGAAAATTTTAAATCTTACTAATGCAATCTACAAATAATAAACTTTATACGAGTAACACTAGATACTCCATATACTATGTGAATCTAAATTAATGCAGATATCCTGCTTTACAGTTATTTTCATTTCCCTGAATCTTTTCTGCTTCATCCAGTAAATTACCTAACTCTCCGGAAATTACATCACTATTTTCGAACCTTCAGTCTGGAGACAGCGATATAGTTTCTGGGGAGTTAGGTAATTTACCGGAAAAATTAGAAAAGATTTCAGGAAACGAGAAAATTTTAGAATTAATAATACTTTTCTGATCAAAGTCACGTCAAACTTCTCTGATTGGCTGAAATTGATTAGCATATAATATCCGGATAAAAAATCGGATTTATAACAGCTAAAATAAACATCCGGATTTATTATCCGCTTTACAAAAATAAAATCCGTTATCCTTTTTATATCCGGATACATCCGGATTTTGTAATCCGGATCCAAGCGCTACTAATGATCAAATTACTTATAGATGCAATAATCGACCTTCCATTCAAGCTGCAATAATAATCATAACTGGTTATTTCTGGAAAAAATTGATAGCGATAATATTTAATAGTATTTGCATTTGTAATAACGATAAATCACAACAACGAATTTTTTAAAAAATAAATATTAAATGTGAAAGGCATCTGTGCTTACAATAACAATATCAAATAATAATTTATAACATAGCAACGAAATAAATATTAAATTTGAAAGGTTTCTATTTGATATAACGATTATTTAAATATAGTATTATTTATTACGACGATATGCAAAAATATACAAGAATATGCTGAAATTACTAAATACATAGACCTAACAAATCGAGGGTGACAAATTTCTAATTTCATATAAAATCGATTGTAGATCAACTTTGTGTAACCAATTTTATATGATACTAGGAATCGAAAATCGATGTTAGTCCGGAGCTTAAAATTTTAAAATAGAAAATATTTTTTGTATGTCAAATTTATAATTTATTTATTTTACTTGTTTAGAAAATCGTAAAGTTTGCTTTTAATATTTTACATGAAATAGTAATACACAAAAAGCTATCTTGAAGCCAAAATGGCGTTTTCACATGATAATCCGTATGGCGCAAGCAAAAAATTCGCATAGGCGTCTTTTTTTTATGTGATTTTACTATGCAGGATGTTTCAAAAGTCCCTATACACTAACCCTATTTTTTTTGCTTATAGAGATTACAATGATCTTATATAGATAACTTTAAAAATAAGGACTTTTGAAACACCCGGTATAATAAAAGCACTAATCGCGATGTGATCGAAACTAGAAATTGTCAATTAAAAATATATCTGAAAATACGTGTGAAGTTTTAAGTAGCAAACTAATAGCGCAAAATTTGGTCATCAGTGATCTCCGAGATAAATCAGGCCGAGATTGTTAATATTTAATACGAATAACCGAATTATAGTTATGTCAAATTGTAAAAAAAGAAATTCCCTTTGTTACAAACTCCTATAATTAATAGACCAAAGAAAGGGTAAGACAAATTAATAATATCGTATTATTATCGAATATATATCTGAATAGATCAAGTTAAAGACAGTAAATAAAAGTAATAATCACAATATATATATATCGATGTTTGTTACACGAATATGCAAGTGGCGACAGACGGAAATTGCAAAGTTACGGTTTTGATATTTTTATTAAAATTGCATCAAAAACGAAAATTTTGTATCACCTTGCGTAGAAAGAGTCCTCCGTTACGCTCCGGACAATCATATATACAACCTACAAAATTTAATTATATGTGAAGTTGATTTTTTTAAAAGCAATGCATATTGCGCAACTTCATTATTATAAACAAACTGTTTAAAACTACATATTATATAATTTTATATAATTGTTCAAGATATTAAAAAGATTTATTAGAAGTACTTGTTTTTATTTACTATATATAAAAATCTAATACTGTAATATACATAAAATTATCCTATATAAAAACCATCATAATACTTAAACACTAGCTTATTCATAATATTATATTTATATATACTGTACTCAATAAAAGTTCATTAAATTATTCTTTAAGATAGTAATTGCAGAATTTTACAAGATATTGGAGCCCGACCTGCTTACTAATCAAATTAAGTTGTCGTATAGGCATTAATTTAATTCTGGTCGATAACATTTTCAGAAATTTAAATGTGAAAATTTATATGACTAAGTTACTGTGTCTTTCTTTATCATGTAAATCACTATTATGTAAATCTTTAGGTATTAAATTTTTTTCAAGTTCTGTTCTATTTTTGTAATATTTTTTATAAAACACGACAAGACAGGATAAAAACGCTATACAACCAATGCTTATCACAACATATAAAATTATTTTATATGTTGAACTATTTCCATTGTCCGTTGGTAAATTTCCCTGATTAGTTGAAATTCCATTTTTATTCGTTGGAGTTCCTTGGCTTACTTCATTAAACGATGAAACCCAAGAATAAGTTTCTGTGTTAAAGATGTAGATATTATTACTATATACCCATGGCTTTACGGCTACTTGGCTGGTTGGTCGACCTTAACAAAAGAAATATACGTGCATTAAATAATTTTATGTAAATAAATAATTTAAATATTATCATTGAACAAAATAATTACCGAACGCAATGATCATATAAATCTTATATAAACTAGCAGAAGGGCGAGCGAGTGATGATGGAGCGTTTACCGTGGAATTACTTGGAACCGACAATATCCAAGTATTTGTATTTAAAACTGCAAGATCAGGATAGACTTGTAAACTATTTTTTGCACCACCAAAAATAATAATATTTCCATCTTTAGCTAATTAAGAGGCATTAATTTATTAATCTTTATTTTATGTAAATATACTTCATACTGTTCAAATATATTTAATTTTGCTTACTTACTTAAAACTGCAGAGTGTCCATAACGAGGTTGAACAGCGATACCACTAGCAGTCTAAATAAAATAAAAATAGCATTAGTTATTATTAATTGTTATAATTATACATCATACCGTATTAAGTTTATGCTTATTTACCTTATTAGACCAGCTCAAAGATTTTGTGTCAAATATAAGGATCTAAATTTACACAATATGATTATTATTCATTAAACAAATAAATAAATCAACGCATACTAAATAATAGATCGTTCATACGTCAGTGAAACTGGTCAAAGTAGGTGTTGACGATGGTGTCAATTTAATGTAACCGCCAATATAAATAATAAGGCCCGTTGGTAACAATGTTGCAGTATAATCTGCGCGAGGCAAAACGTCTGTGGGTAAAGGCAACGTTGACCACATCATTGAAGTAGTATCGAAAATACTCATTTCATAAAACCAATTGCCACTGCCGACAGAGGTTCCTCCTGTTTTAGTATCAGTTCCACAAAAAATATAAGTTTTTCCTTTACTATCAATAACTGCATTAATCTCATTACGATTAATGAAAGAATTATTAAATCCATTAATAATTGGTATTGTCAATTGTAAACTTATAGGATCAAATTTATATACTGCTGTAGATGTTGAAGTCATTCTTCCTCCAATTAAAAAAATTATTGAATTGTCTGGTGTACTAACACATGTACCTAAATTAACACCAACCGGCATTCCAGTCGAAGCTTTTTTAAATGGCGGTGTATATATGTCAAATGTACTTGATAGATCAATATAGAATACTTCATTAGAAGAGTTAGTAGCATCTGTGCTCCACCAAAAAAATAAAGTTTGTCATTAATAAGAGCACTTGAAAGTTCAAATCGGCCATCAGGAGTATCTTGACAGATTACAAATGAGCACGTAAAGATTAAAATAAAATAAATGTAAGATCTTTAAAATTATTCATATCGATTAACTTATATATTCTTAAGCCTTGCTAATTTTGTTGGACTTTAATCACTTATGACAACTGATGTAGAGGAATTATTTCCACATCCGTTTTTATTTCCACAACATTGTGGAACTGTTATAGGCGGTGTAAATTAATTTCCTGCTGAGGTCTGCGGAATTTTGTAATTTTTCCGTATTTGTGCATCAAATCTGTGTTGTTATTACATTGTATATGGTTATATCTAAGTAATACACAAGATTTTTTCAGTATGCGATGCGCCACACAGGTGATACATGGGTGGTATGAAATTTAGAAATGTTACACAAAAATTATAGTAAAAATATCATATATTTAATGAATTGCTAAGTTTAAAAATATTATTATTTTTTTGTTACATATAACCAGACATGTATTTAAAAATAGTATTTGGATTCATGTGTTAAGAGTAATCATTATAAATTAAAAGTTATTATTTTAATGTATCATTTTGCTTAATAATTTTAAAATTTTCTGCTTCGAGCTTGTTTCTATTAGCCAATCAGGTTTGTTCGTCACAAAATGATCTACTAAAAGTTAGCAAATCAGAATGAAACATTCCCTGCAATATTTTACAATTGATCTGTATGTTTGTATGATAAAAATAAACTTTTATATGGTAATAGTTAATTTTCTAACCAAAAGTATTCAAAGCAATTCTATTTATTATAATATTTAGATATTCAGAACTTGATATGCTTGAACATGGAGATGAATTTCAAAAATTTTGAACTGAACGTACGAAACGTACAGTGGCACAAAAAATTGTGTTACGATTAACAAAAATAGACTATGTTATCATATTATTGCGCAAATTAATGATGTTAATTCATGACACTAATGCTTATATCGATATACAGTATATTAAATATCGAAAGCTACAACCATACATAACAACTATTATCGATTATTGAATATATTATTTGTCATATGTATATAATATTGATCATGCATCGATTAATATCGCAAATTTTGTCCAATCGGGCAAATGATTGGCTGATAGTGCCGCGCAGCGGCACATTTCAGCCAATCATTTACACGATTGGACAAATTTTACGATATTTATCAACGCATGACTCAATATTTATGTTATCCGGCAATTATGATCATGATTCTCAAGTCGTGATTGGCTAACTGAGTTTTAATTTGAATAAACATGATTATAGTAACACATGAAAAAATAACAAGAAGAAATTTTTTCATGATCATAAGAGTTTGCCGGATAACTATTAATTATCCGGCAAACTCATATGATCATGAAATTATTTCTTCTTGTTATTTTTCATGTGTTATGATGTAAACATGTTTATTTAAATTAAAACTCAGCGAGTAACTCCCTACCAATCATGATGTCACGGGGTAAAGTGACATTTCAAATATCGATCATTTAGAGTACACTGCGCCACATATTAGGGTGGTAACTCAACTAGTAAATCAAAACTATGTCAGCAGTATTAGTAATTTTACTATGATCAGATTTTAATCAGTGAAATTAAAATAATCGATTAAATATCATATTGATATATATTTAATTAATAAATAATGCACAAAATTCTAAGAATGCACCTTGACATCACACTTCTTTTTCTAATTTCTTTTAACTAAAAGCTCTTCGCAAAAGTTATCTCTAAAAAGTTACGCTTGATTTTTCGCAAATATTCTATTAAAGTTTCGACTTGTACAGTTAAGATCTAATTTTTTTTTATTTTTTTCACTTAAAAAACTAATGAAATTTAAATTATTTATAAGATGAACGTTCAAGTTTATATATTAATAGAAAATCCGAAAGCGTAACTTTATTCTCTTATATTTAATAAGTTACTTGTAAAAATTTTAAAGTAATTCGTTGGGTTTTCATTAAGTTGCGTCATTTTAAAGTAATTAATTTTAATAAATATAATAATTTGTAAAGATGCCAATCTATATAACGATGGTATAACAATTAAATTGATTAAATTGATCTTTGTTTGTGTAATATGAAAATCTGATCATAGTAAAATTACTAATACTGCTGATATAGTTTTGATTTACTATTTGAGTTACCACCCTAGCCACATATCATATGACATCCAATCATGCATAATTGACAATGCATGATTGACAATGCATATAATTAATCGTGCATAATCGATCATGCACGCTCTCATTGAACGGGGCTCGGCTTACGGCGGAATGAGTGCGGAATGATTTAGAAATCATACAATCTATCGTATTATACGCATGATGGCGTCGTAGATAGAATATTGTATGATTTTAGTCTCGTAGTTTCCATAATATTCTATAATGTCAGATTCCCATAATATTTGTAAAGTATAAAAGAAGGTTGTTTTAGCTCTTCTTCTGGAGGGAATCTTCGGATTATAATATATAAATATCGGACTATATTAATACACAAGTCACGTTTATTCCAAATCGGGTTAAATCACCAAGTCACGCCTTTGGCGAGCTGCCTTTTTGATCGTTATCTGCATCAGTTAAAGAAGGAAGAAGGAACGTTAAATTCTCCCCGTAACTATGGGGAATACAGTAATTTGGCAAATGATTGGCTACACGTGCCGCAGAGCGGCACGTGATCATTTGCCAAATTACTGTTATTCTACAATTTTTGCCTACTTAATTACGTTCATAAATATTGATTCATTTAGCCTTTACTTTCTTCACGAAATGCCAACTTTAATTTAATATAGTTGAATTAATAATTAATATTGTTATTATATTATTCTATACAATAGTTAACCTGTTATTAATATTATTATTATTATGATTTTTTTCGCATCAATTTGTGCGTTATGTTTTTTTTTATTATTTTCGAATTTGCAATTATTTCAAAATTGAAATTTTTGACTGATTAGATCTAAAATTAGAATCATCCCTTTTTTTATTTTGAGTTACAATTGTTACAAACTTTTGACGCCATTAATCTAAAATAAAATTTTGGCTTATCCAAATATTTGGTTGGCTGAGTAATTTAATGGTATACTCAATTTCTATTTTTAGATTGTTTTCATTTATGCAACAAAATTTTTTTTTGCCAATTTTCTCAAAAACATTATGACTAGGCAAATTGTCTGTTTCTACTTTTGATCGCCCAATTAACGTCAGTTTATTTTTACCACATTTTTACTGCTTTGGCTGTAAAGCTTCTATTTAATGAAGATCTCTAAGCTGTAACAAATGTTTCAAAAAATGAGTGAACAATAAAAAGAAATTATAACACAATAGAAAATCAAAAATAAAAATAAATAAAAATAAAGTTTCAGAAATAAATGAAACTTTATAAATAATAAATATTGAGTTTATTTTTATTATCAATGTTATTTGAGTATACGCATGCAGTTTATTAAAATGAACAGTTTGAATTAATGACCACCCAAAGTGTCGAAATGAATGATATGGGAAGTAAGAAGTTCTAGTTTTTCACCTGCGGAAAAATAATCACAATAATCAATTTTAGATAAATAATAAATAACAATTTTGTGCCAGTTATTTTATTGCGGTTTGCATAATTTTGTAAATCAGTTATTTTATTGCGGTTTGCATAATTTTGTGAAATTGAAGATCATCAAAAAAAAGAAGTCACTTGCGATATCCAGGAGTTGATTCGGAGTAGGTTTAAGAAATCAGAAATCGCAAGTCATTTCCTTTTTTGATGATCTGCAATTTCACAAAATATGCAAACCGAAATAAGTGAAACTTCCATAAATGCACAAAATTATGCAAACTGCAAGTGAAACTTCCATAAAACGCACACAAAGTCTTGGCTCCTACTTTAACAATGTGCATTTAGAGAACAATATGAAAAGTGCATTTATAGAAGTCATGTATATATTTGGACCAGAATTTGAGTGTGCATTTAGAGAAAGTGTGCATTTATAGAGTGTGAATTATAAAGGGTTCACTGTATATTGTATACATCAGTGTACATGACTATAATTATACAGTATTGTATTGGTTGGTTCATTAAGCATGATAAACAAAGCTATAGACAATAGTTTATTATTATTATTGCACTTATATTCGCAGTCGACAAACCAGTTCATAAACGTGAAATATTTAATTAAATCATGATAAATCTTTAAATATTAATGAAAGCTTCTAATTTCAGTACTGTCATCTAGACGTTGTGTAACCTATCTTTTATTTATATCGCAACAGAATCCAAATTAAATTTACCATATGTAATATGAAATGGCGGCAAAATTTTTTGAAAAACTTTCAAATAATTATCTTGAACTTCTCGATGACAAAGAAGATTTTAATGTAATTATTAATGTAGGAGAGTCTCCGAGTACAAAGATATTTCAAGCACATTCGAATATTTTAAGACATAGGTCTTTGTATTTTCGTAATGAATTAGCAAAAACTTGCAAAGATAATAATGGCATTAGAACAATCAATTTAAATCATATTTCAACTGAACAATTTGAAATTATTATTAAGTGAGTTATATAACATTTCTTATAATACTCTTTATATATGTTGATAACTAATTTTAATGTATGAATTCGATAAAGATATATTTACGGAGGGATAATTCTATTGGAAAATCAAGACGCGTCATTTATTTTTGATCTCATGATCGTTGCTCAAGGGTTATTTTTTGAAGAATTGACTAAATTTCTTGAGGCAAATTTAATCAAAGAAAATGCTCACTGGCTTCGATTACATTTTACACGAATTTATCAAAAAAGTTTTCAAAGTGATCAATTTCAATATTTACAAAAATGGTGTAATGATTTTTTAGTAAAGTATCCAAATAAGATTTTTGACTCTAAAGATTTCGTTTTACTTAAAGAAAATGCGTTAGTATCCCTTATTAAACGAGATGATTTACAAATAGAAGAAATAAAAATTTGGAATTATATAATTAAATGGGGAATTGCACAAAATCCAAGCTTATCATCAAGTAGACCAGAAAACTGGACTAATGAAAATTTTATAGCACTAAAAAATACATTACAAAATTGTTTATCTCATATTCGTTATTTCGAAATACCAAAAGATGATATTTTTGATAGTGTACAGCCGTATCGAAAAATTTTGGATAAAAACCTTTGGAATGACATAATGAAAATAGTAGAAAATCCAGATAGACAAATATCATCAATAATTCTTCCACCTCGTACAATTTTACCAAAATTTTCACTACGTACGACTGAACCATTTTCAAAAATTATTAATGAAACACACGCAACGGAAATTTCAACATGGATTGATAAGAAAACTCCATATGAATTTAACTTACTACTTCGTGGCACTAGAAATGGTTTTAGCGTTGATACTTTCTGGAAAATATGTGATAAACTAGCAAATACTGTTGTGGTTATGAAGGTTAAAAATACTGATGAAATTCTTGGTGGTTATAATCCTAAAAAATGGGATAAATCAATTGGTGGTTATGTGCGTTGCAAAAATAGCTTTATTTTTTCATTAAAAAATGGTTCTATTAAATCCTCTACTTTAAGTCGTGTAAAAGTTCCACAAAACGCAATTTACTGTGATTCTAATTTTGGTCCATGTTTTGGTGATCTTCTCATGAATAATAATTTTAATCATAATCAATGTTTTTGTTGCTTTTATTCATATGAACAAGCAATTAAAAATACAGAATATTTCTCAATAACGGAATATGAAGTATTCCAGATTCAAAAAAAAAAATAAGTAAAATAATTAATTTAGGTAGTATTATAATTTGCAATTTCTTTTATAATATTCAAAATTGAGTTCGGAATTTATTTCAGTTAAAATTAGTATATATTATTATCTTTTAAACTTATGTAAAAATTTTTATTTCATTTTTATTCAAGTTTTAAATTTCAAACCTATATATAAAAATTATCACTTCATAAATAAATTAAATCTTTTTAAAATATATTAAAGGTCGATAATTAGTTTACACTTAATAGTTGACTATTAAGTATGTATATGGCAAAATATCGTTCATTGCGCTCGACAAGACTAGTGTTAATGCTTTGCATAGTAATGAAAATACGAAATGAATTATGCAAAGAGTAAAATTATTGAAGTAACAGTTGATACATTCGAAAAGAATATTTTTAGCGACTGGAAAGTTTCAAAGAGTTGTTGGGCTGTAGCTAATGATGCTTGACGAAACTATTTTCGATTGACGAAATGGTTTTGTCTATGATTTCTTCTGACGAAACCTTGACGATTGATGACGATTGACGACGATTGACGAAACTATAGAAGATTGACGAAACTACAGACGATTGACGAAATTACAGACGATTGATAAATCATTGACGAAACTATTGATGAAACTAGAGATGGATTTCATGTTACTAAGAAAGTGTGGGCTAATTGGGGATAATTAAAACTAACCAACTAACCAATCTGACTAATTAAAACAATACAAAATTGTCCCAAGTCTCCTTAACCTTGATTTGGGGATCCGTTAAAGCCAGGTTCCATCACGTGACTGACAACCAATCAAATTGTAAACTTTTGATCGTCACGGATCAGCTCGACGAGACAAAAACAAAGAAAAAAGTGAAACCCACCAAAAATACATGAAACGAGTGTCTAAACCTGTCTCGGAGCATTAATAAAAAATGTCGGGAAGGCAATTTTACCTATAAGACATTCTAAACCCTAACTTCTAACTAACCCTTACCCTAATTTTAATAAATAATAAAAAATATATAAAGGCACCTGGCTTTAACGGTCCCCTTGATTTGGTAAGCAGAAATGGTCGTGGAAAGAATTAACCGAGTCTCGAGGCTAGTAGGATCTTGCTACGGCGTAACTGACGTCTAAGTTTACTCAATTCTATTTGTGGTTCTTATCTTCCAATACTTTCTTAATATTAATTCTACAGTTCTATCTTCTTCATTCCGAAATTGTAGGATTCGAATATTCAATTTCAATCGTGAACCCGGTAACTACCCCAGTATCGTCAACAAATTGCTATGTAATTTTCCCGTCACGTGATGACTATGAAAATAAGCCAAAGAATCTCGATTTGGTGTAACATTAAACGATCAGAAAAATTCAAAAAAAAACGTTCGTTTTGCCAAAAATCGATTACAACACAAAATCTACATAGATAACCACTTTCTGCGCATTAACCAATCTTTTCCCTGAATGATTTTACTATTAGAACCTCTAAACTTTAACCAAACATATATCCTAACTGATATATGTGCGCATGATTCCTTAATCGTGCGCATTAATGCGCATTCACGCAATTTATCACATTTAAATTTTATATAGGAAAATTAAAGTATATATAATTTAGGCCAGTGAGCGTATTGCGGGCGGAATTATGGAATATGGATGTATAGTCTCGGAAAATTCCGAAAAGAAATGAATGAACATAAAAGAACAAGATTGGCGGTTAATACATCCGATATTTTCCGAAGAGAAAATATAAATTCCAAAAATTATATCATGTGATATCATGCGCATTTTATATAACGTGCGCATTAATGCGCATTCATGCGCATGTTATTATGAAATGTGCCTTTTCCCATCACTAATCCTAACCTAATATAAACGAACTTAAAGAAATTTATCGTATATCATGTGACGGCAAAATTTTGTTGGCGATATTGGGAAGGGACATGCAAAATTTTCGAAAGAAATTTTTGAAAGGAATCAAATTTTTTGGCCAAATCGAAGGTTTTGAATTTGGCCAAAATTATAAGTAATTCGAAATTTTTCAACAAAATCAGAAAAAATCACATGAAATAATATTATTGGATGAGTTCAACAATAAAAAAAAAATTTATACTAACCTCTTTGAACACAATTATCTGGCGTAGAGCATAGTTTTTTCTGTTTATAACAACATTTAAATAAGGGCAGGAAAATTTAAGTGAAATTCTCTTCGAGTGCTCAATATTTATATTTAAATAGAATTGAATTGAAATTCTTGTTTATGATAAATTAGTTTTATTTGTCAAAATTGAAATTGCTTATAGAAGACTCGAAATTATCGAAATTTTGCATAATCAATAAATTTATAGAAATTTTGCATAAATTTTTGCATAAAACAATCAAAAATAGTTATTCAGAGAGCTAAAAAAAACAAATAAATAAAAAAAAAATAAATAAATAATTAAAATATAAATAAATAAATAAAAGGACATATTTTTTATACCACTAAATTTATTATTTTACTCTTCGTTTTTTTTTTAACTTTGAGCAAAGATATCTTAATAATGACCAGTTCAAATCCAACAAACTTTTTTTTTAAATTCTATAGATTTGTAGAATTCAAACAAAAAAAAAGTTCATCAATTTGGCTTAGTAGTTGCAAAGATATCTTTGCTCAAAGTTTAAAAAAATCAAAATATCTATCAAAACAAACTATACAAGATTTTTTTTAAACTATGGGTGAAGATATCTTAGTAACTACTGGTCCAAATTCAATGAACTTTGTTTTGTTTAAATTCTATAAATCTATAGAATTCAAATAAAAAAAATTTATTAAATTTGATTTAAAAGTTACTGGATTATCTTTACTTAAAGTTTTAAAAAAATTCAACATATATATATTAAAACAAAGCTGTACCAAAATTTTTTCTAAAACTTTGAGTGAAAATATTTTAGCAACTTTCAAACCAAATTCAATAAACTTTTTTTATTTTTTTTATTTTTATTTTTTTAATCTTTGACAGTCTTGCTAGTATTTATTAATAAGTTTATATATACTAACTGAAGTCATACATATATTAAAACTCTCTAATACTAAGTCCAACATCATTTAGCTGCAAAAACTGTGCCCAGATGCAACCTGTCACACTAATTCCCATAGATATAAAATCTACTGAATTAGGGAACTTTTTGTCAGCTCTGTCAAAGACCAATTCTTTTAGATTCTTCCTATCTAAGCAACCAGATAAAATAATCTTATCTTAGAAAAATAAACAAATAAACAAAAAACAAGAGGAAAATAAAAGGAGGAAAATATCTCAAACCTAAATGAATAACCAAAAATATATAAAAAAAAACAAAGATGAAAATAGAAAAAATAAAAGAAAAAGCAATGACCAAACTGAAAGTATACTATTAAACCTGTACTAGATTGTAAAAATTATATAATATATTAATCGAATAAGTCTTTACTCTATATTCATCAAAGCATTATATGTAAAATGAATAAAAATATAAAAAACCATAGAGAACCTTGCACCTAAAAAGAACCTTCTAGAAAAATTTTTTTTGCTGAGTTATTCTCCAAAATGTTTTATGTGTTATTCATTGCTTATTTCCTTAGACCTGAAACTTACTCATAACTTGATTCTGATTAGGCCAGTGCCTTTCTAATTTGAACTAAGTAAATATTATCGATCTTTTGGAGGAGGTAAGCTAGATTTCTTACTTTATTGGTAAAATTTCAAAAAGCCCAAAGAGAAATATCGAGAGTACCAACTTTGTAAAGAGCATAAAAGCTATACTTTGAAGAATAATAAATCTAACCAAAAGACTATTTCTGCTTAAGCTTCTGTAGCTTTTGACAAAAAAATTTAGGGTTGTTGCCCTACTACTTTTTTTATAGTAATGAAGTCTTCTACTCAGAGAGCCAAACCTAAAAGGAGAAATCTTTTTTAACTCTATTTTAGTTTTTTTACATCTGATCTGAAACCCTTAATCCAAGACACTTTTAAATAAAGCCTTTGTTATATGCAAAAATACTAACTTCAAAGTTTTTATAAATTGAATTTTGTGAAAAAATTTGGTATGAGAGATCATTAGGAAGAGTTATCTGACTTTTTTTCAATTCTATAAATTTATAGAATTCAAATAAAAAAAGTTTATTGAATTTGGTTTGATAGTTACTAAGATATTTTAACTCAAAGTTTAAAAAAATTTTGGCATGCTTTGTTATAATATATAAATTGGATAATAAGTTTTGTTAGTAAATTAATATCATGATTATTTTAAAGATATAGTTTTAACCTTTATATATTTAAATATAAGGATTTTATTTTTTGTTGCACCTGCACTGTGGTGCACCCCTTGTGTTATG
Organism: Gigaspora rosea; assembly: GCA_003550325.1. NCBI lineage: Eukaryota > Fungi > Glomeromycota > Glomeromycetes > Diversisporales > Gigasporaceae > Gigaspora > Gigaspora rosea. The sequence goes on from QKWP01000275.1 coordinate 232,353, forward strand.
TGAATGATTATCACATTATTATACCAGTTTAAAGTATTACAAAATAATAAATTAAATATTACACATTTATTATATAATTTACAAAAAATTAGAGTTTATTAAATTATGTCACAAAAAGTACAATTTTATTATGCATGTCAAATTCGTGTTGCAAAGTACAATTTCAATCTTAATCTTATTCATCTGAACTGCGAATCCCTAAATCCAAACTTCTTGAAATCTCTAAATCTGATTATGTACACTTTGTGAAATCCCTAAATCCATTTATGTACACTTTGTGAAATTCCTAAATCCGTTTATATACACTTTGTAAAATCCCTAAATCCATTTATGTTCACTTCAACAAAACACAAGCTAAAAATTCAGCAAAGTACACTAACGGTGACGATGCAAATCTGCAAATAGTAAAATCACACTAGTCAAGTCAAAACCACTTTAATAACAACACCAAAAGGGCGGCTAGTAACGAACACCTAACCTAAACGATATATCTATTAATGACTTACCAAAGACGTTTCACCTGAAATTCCAATTAAGCCAAGAGAAGTCCTACATAATATCTAAAAAATTCTCTAACTATAAGTTAAAGTGACCCTGACCATGACCCTAATACTAAAAAAAATGGCATTAGTAACACGCATTCACAAACCAGAGCAATAATAATGAACAAATGTAATTATACTTCTCGAATTCTGACAAACCAACAAAGATTAGTGACAAACACCTAACCTAAATGACGTATCTATTAATGACGTACCAAAGACTTTTCACTCAAAATTTCCAATTAAGCCAAGAGAAGTAAAAAATCCTCTAACCATAAGTTAAAGTGACCCTGACTCTAACTCTAAAAAAAAAAAAAGGCGATAGTAATATATTCACAAACCAGTACAATAATAATGAACAAATTTAATTATACTTCCTAAATTACAAAGAAACCCAAAGACACTATTAACCTAAAAACAAACCAAAACAGAACAACAAATACTTCCCAAAATTTCCAATTAAGCCAAGAAACATTCTACATAACATCTAAAAAAGCCTCTAATCCTAATCTAACAATAGTTAAAGTGACTCTAACCTAAACTTAAAAAAATGCATTAGTAATGCATTCAAAAACTGGAGAATAATAACAAACAAAAATAAATGTAATTAATTATACTTCCTAAATTCCAAAGAAAACCCAAAGACACTATTAACCTATAGAGAAAAAAAAGCATTTAGTAATGCGTACAAACCAGAACAATTACAATGACAAATGAATGGAACCATACTTCCCAGAATTTCCAAATAAGCCAAACCAACAACAGCCATGGCATAGGCAAAGACACTAAATATAAAAACAACAAAAACCTGTTACTGGAAAGAAGGCGTTAGCTAACTACATACAATAAAACAAAACAAGACTTCAGAAATGATAAATTCTATTACCTGAAAAGAATTAGTTTTACCTGCACACAAACTGAAAAAGAGGCTCTGGAAATAACGAATTCCTGTTATATGAACGATGACTATGGTAACAGTAGTATTACAACAGTAATGCAATTACAGCGACACCAGTTGTAAACACCTGAAACAAACAACAGAAACAATAGTACTAGTAATAATCACCAAAAATGATAACACCAGTAATGATAGCATTAGAAATGACAGCACTAGTAATAACGAAATCAAAAACAACAAAATTTTATTAACTAAAAAAAAAGAAAAGAAAGTTATTTAAACATTAAACAAAAAGCAAAAAAAATTATTTTTTAAAAAAAAAACTAGTGATCATTATCAACGATCTTTAGTTTATATCCTAGATGTGCAAGAGGTGCACCATGGTGCATGGTGCACCAAATTATAATTCTCTAAATATAATAGCTATAATAAATTTGAAAAAATTTTAAATATTTTTATTAGTAAGTTTTTAAAATATTGAATTTTTAATTTATTATATAAAAAATATTGCTAATTTTTATATATAAAAATTAATTAAACTTTATCTTAAGGACAGAGTACAATTTCGATTATTTTTATATAAAATTAAAAATTTTATATAGGAACTACAGAAATACTACATATAAAAATCTTTCAAAACTTTGCCAAATTCTTCTTTTTATAATAGTGAACTTTAAACACTCAAACTATTTAAAAAAAACTACATATATATATTATAAGTTTTCTGTAATGACTCTAAATTCTCTATTGTTACACAAAATTAGTAATTCTAATTGGTTTATATCATATAATTTTTGAGAACAATTTGTAATATCCAATTTTTAAACACATGTTTCTCAGTAAGAATCTAACTAATTTAATAATTTACTACTATTAGAATTAGAAAAATCTATTTTACAACTTTTTTTTAGAATTTAAAGTAGTTAACTAAATATAATTTTTTTAATTTAAAAAAAATTTTACAATTCATATTATATATAATTTGTATTTTTTTTAATTTTAAAAAAAATTTACAATTCATTTTATATATAATTTGTAAATAATATACTCTATCATAAGTATATATATAAAACAAATTAAAAATTTAACTAATACTAAAATTTTTTTTTTTAAGCTTCATAGCCGTTTGACCTTTATTAGCAAATTACATAGGAGCTACATAATTTAATATAAAAATTGCAGAGACTGAACTAAGCTGGCTACCCGAATTGGTGTCCAACTTTGGCTAATGCACTGAAATGGTTTGCTCATACTTAAGCGACGGTCTTCCCCATCAGAAAGAAGTATAGCACCGCCTAGCTTCAGAAAACCAACCACAGAATCCATTCCACCTAAAAACTTCTTCTCTGAGCTTCTCATAAAAAAGAATACAAAAAGAGAAAAAGATTAAAAGGGGACAATACCTAAACGACTAACCAAAAAAACCAACCAAAAATACAACCAAAAGAAAGAAATAGAAAAAGAAAAACTGAAGAAAAAGCAAAGAAAGAATAGAAACTGTAGATGCTAACATGTCTAGCATAAACGATAAAAATTATATAATACCACAAGACTAATATCTATCAGTATATTATATGTACAGATATATAAAAAAAAAATTGAAACTAAAAAAAGATAAGAAATTTTTTATGTGCTCTCCGGATCCAACCACAGCATTTATTGTTTATTTGTATATAGCAACCAAATCCACACATGATGGTGCCAGTCCTGATTCGGATCATCCCAATTCAGAAGGAGTAAACACTGCTGATCTTTTGGAGGGGTAAGCTAGGATTCCTACTTTTTGGCGAAAATTTTGAAAAAATCCAAAGGGAAGTATGACGATACTCATAAGAAATTTAAAAGAGAGGGTGCAGTTGGAAAACTCAATTTTTTGTTGTTCCCCATTGTTTTGCCACAAGAAACTTCGTCGACGGAAGAAAACTTTAATTTCCACCAAAATTTCTCGTACAAGGGCTCCACTTTCTGCCAGTTATTTTGTAAAAGTACGCTTTTGGCTTGCATGTCGAATATATAAAGGAGTCCCCAGAAAGTTAGTTGACCTTTATAAAAACTGTTTTCTTGTGTTATCCTACTATACATTAAGTATAGGCAACTTTCTAACAAAAAACTTCTTGTTTTACTTCCATTGGTAATTTGGTTTGAGTGATCGTTGGAAAGAGTTCGACTATGACTAATACTAAAATTAATTAGATAGTTTTTAAATATATAATTTTTTTTAAACTAAGAAATTAAAATTTAAAAAATTTATAATTTAAAATTGGAAGAAGTTATTTGTAGACGTGGCTACATGTAGCTGAAATCAAAAATCATATATCTCAACATTTTACTAAAGTATGGGGGCATCCAGAAATAACATTATACAAGAGGGATGGAGGGGTCTGACAAAATATAACGATTTTTCTTTTAAGTAGGGGGGAGAGGACCCGAATAATCTATGTGAGGCATAGTTGAAAAATAGCTAATGGAGTGCCGTTTTTTAAAAAAGGTTATATTTGAAAAGTAGGTATTGGAGAAAAAGGTTATATTTGAAACCCACTAAATGGCAAAATAGGTATATTTTAAAGAATGCTAATGGGATAATTTTTATAAATGTTATATTTGAAATGTGCTAATGAAAAATCTGGGCTATAATAGTAATCCAGCAGGTAAAAAGGAGAGAGGAGTAAAAGAGAGAAAGAGGTAAAAGCGAGAGAGGAGTAAAAAAGGGAGAGAAGGGTAAAAAGGAGAGAGGAGTAAAAGGAAGAGAGGAAAAAAATTGGTCAAAATGGCTTTTTTTTTTTTGGCACAATTTGTAGTATATATATTTATAATCCTTGGCAGCTTATAGATCAAATGGGCTTAAGACATTTTGAACTTTTAAAATTTTTTTTTTT
>QKWP01000275.1:238480-256666 GCA_003550325.1 Gigaspora rosea
TTTTTTTTTTTAGAGAACGGTCTGTTTTTTTTTTTTTAGAGAACGTTTTATTTCAAAAAGAGGTAAAATTGGATAAAAGTTCTATTTAATGTTTAAATATAGCTTATATTACCAAAACAAAACTGCTAACCAAAAAAATTTTTACTATGATGCTCAAATATAACCTCACATAGATTGTTCAGGTCCTGGGAAGATCAAAAAAATATAATGCAATTTTTTAGAAAAAATCGTCTAAAAACTGAGCCAAATTTAATGATTTTGGTACCATTCGATTCATCTCAGTGAGAGGAGTCGAATGGTACCAATTTCATTTCATTTGGATTACTGGATCAAAAGTTATTGGCCAAATACTATTGGTTATTATGTTTTCTTATAAAATGACTATAAAATCAATAGTTTTTTGTGAATAACTATCGATCTAGCGATCCAAATGAAATGATTTTGGTATCATTGGATTCGTCTCACTGAGACAATCCGAATAGTTCTAAATCATCCAAATCAGACCACTGTGTCACAATATTTTCAAGTTTTTGTAAAATTTTATATATAAATATACGGATTTTGAAAAAAATTTTTATATAGAGGGGGGTCAAGCACTACTATAAGGAGTACATGACGTTATTTATGGATGCCCCTAACTCCTATTGTGTTATTAAGCAAAAATGCTTCTCTTACGATTTTACTTTAAACCTAACCAAACTTTAGCCTTAACCCTAACCCTAAATCTAACTCTAACTCTAATACTAATTTAATTCAAATCCTAATTTTAACACTAATACAATTATTATAAAACGCACTTATGGTGTTTTACCACCAAAGATAAATTAGATTTACAAATCTGTGTAACAAAAACAAAAAAATAAACTTTTATAAAACAAAAAATAAATTTGAATTACTTTAGGGTTAGAACTAGGCCTGGGATTTTGGTGTGGCATTAGTATATACAAAATTTAGTTTATTAGAGCCCCAAAAATGGTTTCATAAGCATAATTTTGAAATATGAATGTTTTTTTAAAAAAATAAACAAAGAAACGTTACACCTGATTTTAAATTTTTATTGGCTATGCTAATCGTTTTGTGTAATATGGTGTAAAACACCATAGGTGCGTTTTAGTAAAACTCAAAAACTAAATCAATAGTACGGCTATATGAGGACCCCAAAATATACATAAATAGGTCAGTTAATTATAGGGTTACTAAAAAAGAAAAGATCTGCAGAAAAAACTTCAAAAATAAGCAAAAATTACTATAAATAGAAAAGATCTATAAAAATCTTAAAAATAAGCAAACTCATACCTGACCTATCTATGTATATTTTGGGGTCCTGCTACATATAGCCTATAGCTACATATACATTAATTTTTTAAAATTTTTCTTTATTTAATTATATTTTTTTATCTTAGGCAGTTATGCCAACACTTTTTATTAAAAAAATTGTACTGTATAATGTATTTCTGTACTTAAACAAATAATTATTTAAATTGTAAGTTTGATATTATCTGATAATTTACTTTTTTGGCAAATGTTCAAATATAACCTGGTGCACTGCTCTCACCTCAGTTTGAACAGATAGTTAATTATAACTGGCTACTTTTTTAAACCTCTTTCTTTTAGTTTTCCATGTAAAAGAATTCTACTAAAAAAAAAAGAAACAGTATATAATAGTACAATGTTACATTATAGACAGATAAAAATAAAAGAAATAAAATAAAATGAAATTTAAGATAAAAATTATATAATACTGTATAGAAAAAGAAACTCTGTAAAAGTATTATATATACATATAATAAAAGCTATGCCTTAAAGAATGTTCTAGAAAGAAATTTTGTTCAACTATTCCCTTATAATATTTTATATGTTATTCATTGTTTATTTTGCAAAACCTGAAACTTACTTGTGACTTGACTCTGATTTGGCAAGCACAATCACAACTTAAAATTAGTAAACATTATCAATCTTTTGGAGGAATAAGCTAGATTCTTCACTTTTTAGCAAAATTTTGAAAAGACCAAAAGAAGTAAGATAATACTTGTATCAAATTTAAAAAAGGTATATTAAAGAAAAAACTTATTTTTTGTTGTTCCTATTGTTTTGTTATAGATTACTTCATTGACAAAGAAGCTCTTCCAAAATTTCTTATACAAGAGTGCACCTCTTACTAGTTATCTTGTAAGAAGATACTTTTGGTTTGCATGCTGAATATAAAAAGGAGTTCTCTAAGTAGTAGGTAACTTTTACAAAAACGGTTTTTTGTGTTATTCTAATACATATTATATATAAACAACTCTCTAATAAGAAAATTTTTGTTTTACTCTAGTGGAAAAATTTGGTTCAGGTAATCATCAGGAAGAGTTATATGATTTTTCTGTTTAATTATATTTTGCAAATCTATAGTTTTTTTATTTTTAATATTTTTTAAATTTTATAAATAATAATAATAATTTTGCAATAATTTTTTTTATAACTATTCTATTTTCAAATAAAATTTTTAAATTTATTTAAACAAAAAATTAAATATTGTTATATAGATAAATTTTATTACTAAATTTAGTAAATAAATTACTATTATATATAGTAAAATATTTAATTTATAATAAAATTACTTCAAATAATTATAAATAAAATTTATTTATATAAATTTTAATTATATAAAATAGATCATTATTTTGATTATATAATTTTTTATTATATAAAATTTTTAATATAAATGACATAATTTAAATTTTTATAAAATAAATTCAATTGGTTAAATTTAAAGAATTAGCCTAATTGTAACAACATGTTATACACCTTATTTGTAACAACTATATTTAAAACTCAAAATTTTACTAGAGTAATTCTATTTACTTTTAACAAAAAAATGATCCCCTTGCAATTTTGTATTAATTTTGAATTTAACCCTAAATCTAACTCTAACTCTATTTTTAATTCTAACACTAACCCTAATGATTTCATGAGTATACCATTTGGAAGGAAAGATGTAACGAAGTCATTAAATGGGAGAAAGAATTTAGTCTTGAACGATCTCTGAAAAGAAAGTACAAGGATAAAAGAGTTAGAAGGAAGATATTATCTGATCTGGAGCTCATAAAAGTTAGAAGAAAAGACAGGGAAAAAATCAAGCGGAAAAAGCAAGAAATAGAGAAAGCAGTAAATAAGCTAGCTGAGGACTCAATTTTGAGTCAGATAATAGGTTCGCATAAAGTAAGTTGGTGGATGCGGAAATAGTTTTGTTTTTTAATTATGTTTAGAAGGTAGCTGAGGACCTGAACATGCTCTCAGAGAAATATATGAGGAAGGTCGTATATAGCTTTGAGACTATCAAACATCAGTGCAACAACTGTACCTGGGCACTAGTGGAGTAAGCCGGGTATTAGCCTATATTATAGTTAGCTTTGAGTTCATGTATTGTTTTATTTACGTAAACTGCTAATAAAGTAGAGCATGGTTGTTAAGTTTAAAAAAAAAATTTCATGGGTATATGTAAAGGTTGTTACAAATAATTATTTCAAATATAAAACCAATTTTTCAACAACTATCTAATTAAAATTAACTAAATTTTTTTCCAAATTTATTATATCCACTAGATTTATATATATATAATTTAAAATTATATATTTAAAAATAATTAAGATATTGATCTACTGACAAAACATTTCATTCTACCTATATATATATTTTGAATTTTTTTAAACTTTGTATAAAGATAACCAAGTAACTATTGAGTTAAATTTAATAATTTTTTTATTTGAATTCTATAGATTTATAGAATTTAACAAAAAAAGTTTATTGAATTTGGCCCAGTAGTTACTAAGATGTCTTTACTCAAAGTTTAAAAAAAAATCTTGTATAGTTTGTTTTGATAAACAAATTAATTTTTTTCAAACTTTGAACAAAGATATTTTTGCAACTACTAAGCCAAATTCAATAACTTTTTTTTGTTTGAATTTTACAAACTTTTAGAATTTATAAAAAAGAGTTTGTTGAATTTAGCCTAGTAGTCATTAAAATATTTTGTTCAATTTAAAAAAAATCGAGAAGTATGGATAATAAATTTGGAGGGTATAAAAATAGTTCCTATAAAAAATAAATAAATAAATAAAAATAAAAAATAAAAGGAAAAAAAGATCTTTAGGCTAGACCAATTTAATTTATTATTTATTTATTATTTATGTTACTCCTCTTCTGCCTTTTCTTTCACTATTAGTATTGTTATTGGCTTTAAGTTTAATACTTTTTTAGCCTTCAGTCTTAAGTCTATAAGTTCTAGACTTAAGACCAATAGTCCAAATCTAATAGTTTATAAGTATAATAGTATATATAATAAGTAGCTATATGATGCAATTGTGCTAAACTAAAAACAGATAATTAACTATATAAATGTAAATAACATCTAGGAGCATTGCTTGAATATTGGCCAGAATTAAGTTTAATTTGAACAAAATTTAAATTTACACTTTTGGGAGTTATCTGAAAAGTCTAATTTAGAAATGTTGAATAACCCTAATATAGATAGTTATATTTTGTATTGAATTTAGCTGATTTGAAATTAGTTGAACACATTATAAATTTTGTGATCATTCCAAAATTCCAATTGGTGATTTAGATTTTTTACTATAAATTAATAAGCTCATATGTTATATATATGAGGCCACACAAAGTTAATTTTCAATTGGCATAATATAGAATTAAAATTTTTTTGGATCTATCTGGTAATTTTGAAAAAAATTAAGATTACTATTAGATAATACTAAAGAAAAATTAAATAACAAAAATAGCACAATTGGAATTAAAAAAAATTTTTTTAAAAAAATTAGTCATTGGGTTATGCAAAATAAAAAAATTAACTTTATGCATCATTTCAATAATTATTATATGACAGCACAGCAAATCAATGTTATTAAAGTTCAGACATGACTTTTATTAACTTTTAGAACTATTAATTATGAGGTACTAGGCTGTGTAACAAGGATTAGTATCATGGAAAAATATACTAAAATAGATATGACTTTCTATCAACTTCTGGATCAGTAATTATGAGGAAATTACGAGGAAATTTCGAAGAAATCATCAGCTCCCAAGCAAGATTCACTGAGGCATAGCTAAGTATAACAGTATATATAATAAGAAGCTATGCAATGCAGTTGCACTAAACTAGGAATGGATGATAAACTGTATAAATGAAAAATAACATCTAGAGAATAATGGTTAGGATTAAATTTAATTTGATCAAAATTTGAAATTACACTTTTAGAAGTTATATTTATATGAAAAGTCTAATTCAGAAATGTTAAATAACTCTAGAATAGATAGTTATATTTTGTATTGAATTCAGATACTTATAGCTGATCTAAAATTAGTAGAACACATAATGAATTTTGTAATCATTGATAATTATTTTTAGTAATAAAAATGTAGTTTTCAATAAAACCTTTTGACTAATATAAAATTAAATTGAAGCATTATATTGGGCAGAAATTATATTATCAAAACCTACATTTTTATTATCTATATTTTTATTATGCTAAGCAAAGTTAATTTTTTATTTTGCATAATATGTTGTTCCAAAATTCCAGTCGATAGGTTGGATTTTTTTTAATCTACTGTAAATTAATAAGCTCATATTACATGTATAAAGTTAATTTTCGGTTGCATAAATGGAATTAGAAATTTTAGATTGTTTTTGATTTATCAGGTAATTCTGGAAAATTAATCACCATCAAGCGATACCGGAAAAAAAATTAAATTGCAAAAATGGCACAATTGGAATTAAAAAAAATTTTTAAAAATTGAGTTGGCAGGTTATGCTAAATGAAAAATTAACCCTGCATGGCCTTACCGAAAATTTACTTAATTTCGATAATTATAATACAACAGGGTAAAACTGTCATTGCCGCAGCATCCAATCAATCAATTAATCAATCTATTATATGCTGCAACAACTGTAATCAAATTTATATTAGAATTGTCCTCAATCGACATTCATATCTATTTACAGTAAATAACCAATACATGTAATTTTCATAACATAAACATATTTAGTTCGTCAAATTTAACTACATACGTATATATCTTGAGCACTATAATAGGTGATAAGTTTCATAATAGAATTTTAATAATTAGTTGCTAATGATTTAAAAAAAATACTGAATAAGATAGGTGGCGTGAAGCACACCTATCGACTAGTTGTTAATAAATCAACTCATGATACATACCTGAAGAATAATCGTATAAAATAAGTCCTTATAAACTTGTTTTTTTATCAATCATCAGACAAGTGCATTAAAAAATACTGTATTGTTACGGGCAGAATCGTAAGTTTATTTATTTATATATAAAAAATAAAGAATTTAGGTGATAAGGAAGTTCGCCAGAGGCGTGACGTTGGTGATTTAGCAATTTTATTAAAAGATTTATATTATAAATTTGTTGTAGGAAAGTATGGGAATATATTATAGAGTATATGTTGAATCCCGTAGGACATGATCTTTACAAGAGAGAAAACTACAGTGTTTTTATAACTTTCATTAGACTAACGAACTAAGGGGTTTAGTGATGAATCGATCTTTCATCACGGGAGGATCACGGTAGGATCACTGATCTTATATCACGGAAGAATCACTATAACTAAAGGGGTTATAAAGATAAGTATTACATGATTATGATGACGATGGCTATATATAATATTATTATATTATTAACTATCTTTAATTAATTTCTAGTTCTTGATTTCTTCTTTTTTTTAGATTTCTTGGATCGATTGTTTCTTCGATTCTCAATCACGGGTTTTACTGCGCCTAATTCTGAAGATCGCTTTTAGCCCGTGACAGTATGATCTACTGTGAATATATATTGTTGACATGTTATAATTACACATACTTTAATCCTAACTTATTCATAATATTTAATTTATATTTAATAAAAGTTCTTAAATTACTCTATGTAAAACATTGACAATATTTAAATGCTAACTTATTAATAATATTTGATAAAAACTTATGAAAATCCTTTAAAATCGCAATTATAAAAGTTTACAACATATTGTACACCTCCGCGATTTACAGAAATTTAAATATGTTTATACGACACTGTTACCGTTTTTTTCTTTATCATAAAGATCACTATTATATAAACCTTCAGACATTAAATTTGTTTCAATCTCTTTTCTATTTTTGTAATACTTTTTATAACATACGAAAATACCAGATAAGAAAGCTATGCAACCAATGCTTATTACAACATATAAAATTATTTTATATGTGGAACTATTTCCATTGTCAGTTGATAAATCACCCTGATTATTTGAAGTTCCACCTTTATTCGTTGGAGCACCATCACTATTCGTTGGAGTTACTTGGCTTACTTCATTAAATGACGAAACCCAGGAATAAGTTTCTGTATTAAATATGTAAATATTATTACTATATACATATGGTTTTACGACTATTTGACTGGTTATTCGACCTGAAAAAAAATTATATACGTATTAAATAAATAATTTAAATTAAAATATTTGCCATTGAATATATTACAGTAATTACCAAACACAATAATCATATAAATCTTATATAAATTAGCAGTGTGAAAAGTGAGTGATGGTGGGCGTTTACCGTGGAAATACTTGGAACGGACCATATCCAAGAATTTGTATTTAAAACTGCAAGATCGGGATAAACTTGTGCAGCACCGTTTGAACCACCAAAGATAATAATATTTCCATCTTTAACTAATTAAAAAGGCATTAATTTATTAATTCTTAATTTTACATAAACATACTTAATATTGTTCAAATATATTTAAGTTTGCCTACTTAAAACTGCAGAATGTCCAGCACGAGGTTGAATAGTGGCACCGCCAGCAGTCTAAATAAAATAAAAATATTTCAAGTAATTAATTATTACTTGTTATTATTATTATTATAAGTCATATACATTATACCATGAAACTAAGTTAACGTATTTTTACCTTATTAGACCAGCTCAAATCAAATATATGGATCTAAATTTACACAATATGATTATTATTCATGAAATAAGTAAATAAATCAAAGCGTATACTAAATAATGGGCATAGTTCATACGTCATTGAAACTGATAAAAGTATATGCTGATGATGGTGTCAATTTAGTATGACCACCAATATAAATAATAAGACCAATTGGTAATAATGTTGCAGTATAATCTATGCGAGGCAAAACGTCCGTGGGTAAAGTCAATGTTGACCACGTCATTGAAGTAGTATCGAATAAATTCATTTCATAAAATATTTTAACACCAACAGCAGAAGCTCCTTCATTATAATCAGTTCCACTAAAAATATAAGATTTTCCTTTACTATCAATAACAGCATTAATCTCGTTACGGTTAATGAAAGAATTATTAAATCCACTAATAATTGGTATTGTCCATTGTAAACTTATAGGATCAAATTTATATACTGCCGTAGATGTTGAGGTCATTTTTCCTCCAATTAAAAAAATTGTTGAATTATCTGGTGAACTAACACATGTAGCTAAATTAACACCAACCGGCATTCCAATCGAAACTTTTTTAAATGGCGGCACGAATATATCAAATGTGCTTGATAAATCAATATAGAATACTTCATTGGAAGAGTTCGTAGTTTGTGTTGCTCCACCAAAAAAATAAAGCTTGTTATTGATTAAAGCACTTGAATGTTCGAGTCGGGCTTCAGGAATGTCTTGACAGATTACAAATGAATACGTAAAGATTAAAATAAAATAAATGCAAAGATTTTGAAATTATTCATATTGATTAACTTATAAATTCGTAAGCCTTGCTATAATCGTTGAATTTTAAAGCAATCACTAGAACCAGTGATGTAGAATAATTATTTCCACAACAATTTTTTATTTCCACAATATTGTTGTTTATAGACTGTGTAAATTAATCACAATTTTGTGACTTCCATATTTGGGTCTGTTGGTTGTACTTATTTGTGCAAACCCAAAAAAGAAATTAGGCAGTCATGGTCGGAGAGCGAAAATATGTTTGTCCCGGACAAGGATAAAACCGCATAAACCGCAAAATCCACACAATCACCTGATTGTTGTGATTGTAAAAGATCGTAAAAAGATTGCAAGCATTTTTCAGCCAAAGGTTCAATATAAATATATTACTTTCATAAAATTTGTTAGTCATATCTATACTCACGAAAAAATCGTTGTATAAGGCCACGCAAAGTTGATTTTTTTTCGGTTTGCATCACATGAATCTGAAAACATGGGTCGGTCGGTCGGATTTTTTTTTTTTTTTTTCAACTGTAAATTGATAGAATAATGGTCACATCTAAGGTTATGCAAGGTTAATTTTTCATTTTGCACAACAAGGAATCGAAAAATGGGTCGGCAGTCATATTTTTTCTGTCAAGCTATCAGAAATTAAGGTCTCCATCGGGTGACACCGGATGAGAATAGCGGAAAAAAATAAATGCCAAAATCGACCAACTGCACAATTGGGATCAAAAAAAAAAAAAATAATAATAAAAATAAAATTTTGAAAAATTGAAAAAATGGGTCGGCGGGTAATGCAAAACAAAAAAATAAAAATCATCTTTGTACGGCCTAATCGTGCAACCGGACAACAATTAGGTCAATTAGGTGATTGTGCGATCTATCACGAAGTAGATGGTTATATGACAATATAATGGTGTTGCCCACAAAATCTTATCATCCATTGGATGATTTATTGAACACAGTAGGATGTGAGTGCAGATTTTGCTTTTCACATATGAACGTTGCTGTCATATCTTTTTATTAACCTTAGCTGTCACACTTTAACTGCAGAATTGAGGGATTTAGATAAGATTAACTTATTCTAGAAATGTTATACTGTTTATAACAAATCTATCTTGATATAAATTATGTAACAAAAATTGTAGGAGAAAGCTAAGCCAATATTCGTAAACATGAATATTCTGTAAATAGACCGACAACAACGAATAAAAGATTCAAAAGAGTCATAATATTCAAAAGATTCAAAGAATAAAAGGTTAAAATTAGAAAGATTCTTTTTATCGATTTGTAGTATGCAAATGAAAAATATATAAGAGCATTAAGCTCACCTCAAATAAAGAGTAGCTCAGTAGAGTTCAAAAAAATCCTAAAGTAATAGCAGAAGATTACCTCTATATTAAAAGTTTCCTTGTTTGTTCGTCACTGTTAATTCTTTCCCGTGATAACCATAGCCTCGATCACGGGCACGGAAAAGTTTATATTTATATATATTTGATATGAATAAAAAGAATTTTTAGTGTAAAAAAGGTATAAAACGGAATTTTAGAGTTGAATATAACCATGTGATTTAAATTAATTTTGATTTTTCAAAATCAATAAAGAATCTATTTAAATGTATAAAATGTTTAAAGTATAATGATAATCTTTCCCAGATTTTATGGATTAAATATATCGATTTCAATTAGAATAATCGATTCATTTTAAATATCTATGTAGAGAGTTTTAATGATAGCGATAAAGCCCAATTTAAGATGGCCGTTATAAAAAACATTTCTTGAAACATTGAGCATTTAATTTTTTTATGGAATCTTGTAATGAAATGTGTTTGGCCACACGTAGTTTATGTATTACACAGTAAATGTCAGCTAAATGAAATCTAGTAAAATTTACAGTAGCAAATTTAGCATTGAAGGATTGATATTACACTTAGTGATCTATCAAAATGATTGACTGCACACGAATCACAATTCTCAGATGCATAATTGCTATAGTGAAAACTAAATTTTCGGTCACGGGTTTTTACTCTTCAAAACACAAGTCAATTTTAGATGCTTGCCAATGTATTGCAGTATAGTAATATTTAATATTGATAATAAATAAAAAATTTTAATTCATTATAAAACGATTTTTTTAACCAAATCACAATGAATTTTTGGTAAATCAAAATGGAATGTTTTGGTTTTCATTTTATTTTAATGGCTCGATATACGGAAAAATTCTAAAAAAAGCAACTCAAAGCTATTATTCAAATTATTGCCATTGCCAAAAAACTACTCTTATAATTAGTGATGTGCCGCGTACAGTACTATACGTACAGTACTGTTATACCCGATATTACTATAGGTCACATGTCGACTAATGACCATCATACACGTGATTGCGTAGAATCTAAAGATTCTAAAGAATCTAAAATATCTAGTAGATCTAATAAATCTAGTATTAATAGAAGTTATATTATTTATTTTATTTATTTTATAATTATTATATCTATCATATATATCAGTTATATTATATCAGGCATAACTAATAGATAGAATCGATATATTATAACTGGTAGATATGATCGTTATTTTTATATATTATCTGACATGTATAAATATCACCGATATTCCTACCGGAATGCCGATAGTTCTTTACAACTCAATTAATTGATAATCCGTTTCCAAATGAGTGAGCCATACATAGTAAATTGCGACGCGCAGATCTATATGATTTACTATATAAAATTGCTAAGCCACAAATGCCACTTCACGACAAAGTGAAGTCATTTTTCTACTAAGTAAATATAATTTCAATTTCTAAGTAAACTTGTAGAGCATCATTTTCCGATTCTAATGTAGTAATATCATTAAAATCTGTTTAGCAGATGCAGAGATATTGCCATAAAAAGATTTCCCGACTAATGTAAACAAACTATTGTTTACATGAAATGGCATTTTTGCTCTCATTCGGAAACGGATTATCAATTAAATAAATAAACTATTAGTGTCTTCACACACTAATTAACAAAAACCCAATACTCATGTCTTCATACACGTGTATAATCGTTTGTGATCGTTAAGAGATTTAACGATCTTGCCCACGTGATTACTGCGACGGTTCTCACGTTACATAGTGTTAGTAAAAGTAGTTATAGTTTCATTGATAAACTGATACAACTATCGGTATCTTCACATACCTTTAGCCGTTTGCCTCTTTCATAAAAGCAAATCACATAAAAACCTCTATACGCACTCACGTGTAATTTACTAAGCTCATGAGGCTTTCAATTATTTTAAGCCCCAGTTCCACTAAACTGATTTAGAGGTGGTTTGAGTGTAACGGTACTGTACGTACTGTACGCTAGGGATGGTAAAAAAACGTTTTAAACAGTTTTTTAACATTTTTTATTGTTTTAAAACTTTTTTAAAACATCGGCGTCTGATTCTAAAATTTGGCTGAAATTAAAATTATCGTCTCTGATTGGCCAATTTTAGTTTCAGATAATTTGTTGAATTTATTATATTTAAGAATATAAGAAATGTATTTGATCGTTTTAAGAATTTAAATACATAATTTCGCCTATCAGCAAATACAACTTCTATTGATTTTAAATGCACAATTGCCTATCGGCAAATCAACTTTCATTCTGTATTAGTTTTGCATTCGATTGAGTAAGTTTTTGATTTTTGAATATCAATTAAAATTAATTTATTTTTTGAATATCGATTAATTTATTTTTGAATTTAATCATTATAAATTAAATTATGCAACTCAGATCATGTTCGGATCATATTGCGTCATAATGTATTAAAACAATTTTCAACAGTTTTAAATCAAACAAACATGTTTTTTAAGATCACGTTTTAAATCATTTGCCATCCCTACTGTACGCTAAAATTTTTGCTGATCACAAGTTCTAGCCAATCAGATGCCAGAAAAGAACTATACTCACAGGGGAGCGTGTCAAAATCCCGACAAACAGAATCCCGACAGGTCATAATCCCGACAAAAAAATCCCGACAATAAAAATCCCGACAATCCCGACAACAAAGAAATCATTAAATTTATTTAAGTTAGGTTAGGGTTAGGTGAGTGCCTAGGATAGGGTTAGGGTGAGCGCCTGGGCTAGGGTTTGGTTTAGTTGATTTTATAGTAAAGTTGCTCAAGAAAAGCTTTTTTTGATTGTCGAGATTTTTGACTGTCGGGATTTTTTTGTCGGGATTATGACCTGTCGGGATTTTGTTTGTCGGGATTTTGACCCAAACCCACGTATAGTACGTACTGTACGTTGTGAAGTTTCGATTTGCAGGGGTTTCCTATATAATCACTAACTACCCCTGTACTTAACTACAACTCTATTTAAAGATACTTCAAGACCTCTAAACCTTGAACTGGCAGGCAGAAAGAGGCGTGGAAAGGTCTCAAGGTTCGGAGAGTCTTGTTACGGCGAAGGTGGAATTAGGATAAGTATATCTACTAGCTTATTCTTATTATTCTTGTACTTGGGGTATATTATTATTTTACTAATCTGCGCAGTGTACTCCAGTATCGTATTATGGTTTTCGGATATCTGGTTGACCTGGGTGATGATCACGTGATCAAACGGTCCCTTGGGTCTGCGGATTTCCAATGACGGTGTCGATCGGGTCTCTAATTGATTACTATGGGGATCACGGGGATTTAGTAACTTCGGTCACGAGGTGGTTATTGTTCGATATAAGAGGTAATCGATGCGTTAATCAATGTAGGGTTTATTATAAATACGGTAAATGGGTTGACAGCTAATCTCTTTCTGCTACTTATTTTGATTACTACGATTTTTGTATTTTATTGGGGGCAAAGATAAGTATATGTTTTTATTTATTAAAAGGAAATAGTACAAAGGAGTTACAACGTTCTATAGCTAACACTTCTATTCTAATTTCGAAGGTTACTAACTGGAACTTGAACTAACTAGGACTATTCGAAACGGTTCTGAACTTGGTACGAACTACCGTTTCCTTCAATGAACTTACGGCCCTTATATACTTTTAATTTCCTACTAAAAATCGATTCAATGGATTCAATGGATTCAATGGAGTCTATGGACTCTTTCAACTCTTTCGACTCCATCGAGTCCATCGAATCCATCGAGTCACGGCCTTACTATAATTGGTAATGCTAAACTATAATATTTAAAAATAGAAAATATACATATATATAGAAATAAAAAATAAAAATAGACATCGAGCACAGCCTCAACTTCTGGGTACATAAGTCAGATTTGCCCTTCACAACGTACTGTACGTACTGTACGTACTGAACGCTAAAATTTTTCAGTTATCATATAAATGGTACATCACTAATTATAATGCTTGTTCCCGTCAAAGAAGTGATTTACTACTATACACAAGACAATGCTTAGTATGGTGAGAATTTTTTTGATGAAATTTTTTAGTTATGAGGAATTCTTCAATATTTTTGTTCCGCATTAATTACGTGATTTTTTTTTAACATATAATTAAAGTTTTTTATAAGCCTTTTAATTTATACAAAGTTTATGTCTTTTTTATTCATTTCTTTATGTAAAGGTTCAAGTAATTTTTTATTACTTTTCATTTATGTAAAAGAAAGTTTACGATATATTTTATATTATCACTTCATCATATAATTTATGCTTACAAATTCTCACTGATTGAGAAATAACCAGGGTTGTAAAATTACGGTAATTTATAAAATTTGGCGGTAAGTTACCTTAAGTAACTTAAGGTAACTTACCGGTAACTTACTGTAACTTACAGCCAAATTTTATAAATTACCGTAAATTTACAACCCTGGAAATAACATTCATTTTAAAAATTTAAGAATGGCTTAGGTCAATTTAAAACCGAAGTAAATTGTGAAGTGACAGAACATTCATACTGCACGTTAGTGGGACAACATATATCTGCAACAAAAATATGTGACTGTTTGAACAATACGATATTTAATATAATAATTATAAAGTTTTGATAAATCAACACAAAAAAACGGTTGTTTAGAACAAATGTTTGATGATTGAAATGATAAGTATACTGATCATTTTTTACTATTTAAAATTTTTTGATGTAATAAACACATGTCCCATACCTTATTCATCTTAATGAATAATTCAGTACTCTATACATTAAGTCTTTTTCTTTCTCTTCGAAGAGCAAGAACTAAGCCAAGTAAAGTTTTGTCAACTAAACAACTAAAAAAAAAAAGAACCTTTTGGAAAAATGAAGTCACTCAATGAGTATGTTTCCTTTTTATTCTTAGGCAATAAATGATTTGACAAGAAAAATTGTATTAAGATTTTTATTTACAACATTCAAGAAGAATAAAAAAATCTGCATTTGGTTGATTCTGAAGCGATATTTTAGATATTTATCTAATAACAGACTAATAGATATATAACAATCAAAAAATACTTATGACCACATTGACCTCTGTTATAATGATATTGTTTTTAAATTTCAACTCCAATGGTTTACTGAATTACGTTTAGTGTATTGATATAAAAAAAGCAATATATATACTATCCACCATATATTTATTAATCATTATGAAATAAATTACTGTAAAATCCAACTAATATATCTACAAAAAATATATATATAGTAAGTGAAGCATTGAGCTATGAAATATAATATAGGATGAAATAAAACCATTATTATGAATAGTTTTTAACTATAATGTAATAGCTAAAATTGAATAATATTAATAAAAAATCGTATATAAATTCAAATATTTTTCTATTAATATAAGAAAGATGAGACGTAAATAACTAGATAAAACAAATCAAAAGTATGAAAATGAACCAGAAAACATATTTTTGAGGATCATTATTAATAAATAAACTCATGATACATTTCTGAAGAATAATTGCATAATATGCTATATAAATTTTTTATTACCAGTTATTCGGACAAGTGCATTAAAATATGATCTACTGTAAATATATATTATTATATATTCCAAGGTATTTATCTAAAATTCTTGATACATTATATTAGCATTCAAATATGGACACTAAAATTTATTCTAACAAATCATCATTCTAATTGGCTGCAGAGACTCCCAAAGGATCAAACCACATGTACACATAATAGCTGCTAGTATGGTATACTCAACGTAGCCTAAACAAAAAGCACAAACTCACACGATGGCTATAAAATACCCTGTGCACGATTTTAACTTTTAAGCCACTATACCTTCCTAGCATTGCCCCAAAATTAGTTCTGTAAAGTTGGTTATAGAAAATCTTCAACTAACTTTGGGATTGTATATGAAGAAACCTGCACGCAACAACTGTGAAGGATCTTTCATAATTGTCACATGCAAGTTTCTTTTTGAATATATATTAAAATTGACCATAAAGATCAACCCTGTATAACTGATTTTGCGGGAATTATAAGGAGGTTTTACAAGATAGAACTATATAGCAACCAGTATTTGGCACTTTTATTTGAGTTTAAGGAGTTAAGGGTGGCTTAATAAATTTGTTGCAATTGTACAAAAATAGGCTGAAAAATTTAAACTTCCAAACATGGACGCTTGACGGTTTAAAGGATAATAACATCGTCACCAGATGTTTGAAAATATCAAGACATAAGGTAACCAATTTTATAATGTATTGTTTAATGATGAAAATTTTCATTGTCTTATTTGGTCCTCTCAAGATAAGGTTGGGCTTTGTGTAATTCCCAATTTAATTATATAATTCCAAAATTTTTAATTAACTATTTAGAAATCATCTCGTTTAATAAGAAATACTGACGGAATTTTTAAGTGAAATAAAGTTAGCATTCTATTATTACATACACTCAAATGCTAACATATTCATAATCTTTAATCTACTTAATAAAAGTTCTTAATTTATCCTATATAAAAGCAATTACAATATTTAAATGTAAAAGTTCATGAAATTATCCTTTAGAATAACAATTCTAAAGTTTATAAAATATTTTAACCCCGCCGCGACTTACAAATCAGTTTAAGATTTCATATAGACATAAATTTGATAATCTTAGAAATTTAAAAGACTCTGTTGCTGTATCTTTCTTTATCATGTAGATCACTAACTTCGGACATTAAATTTTTTTCAATCTTTGTTCTATTTCTGTAATATTTTTTATAACACACGGCAAGGATAGATAAAAAAGCTATACAACCAATGCTTATTACGACATATAAAATTATTTTATATGTTGAACTATTTCCATTGTCAGTTGACAAATCACCCTTATTTGTTGAAGTTCCACCTTCATTCGTTACTTCATTAAATGACGAAACCCATGAATAAGTTTCTGTATTAAAGATATATATATTATTACTATAATTATATGGCTTTACGACTATTTGACTGGTTTTTCGACCTGAACAAAAAAATATACATGCATTAAATAATCTCGTGTAAATAATTTAAATCAAATATTTGTCATAGAACACAATAATTACCAAACGCGATGATCATATAAATTTTGTATAAATTTGCAGTGTGGTATATGAGTGATGGCGGAGCATTTACCGTGGAAATACTTGGAACAGACCATATCCAAGTATTTGTATCTAACACTGCAAGATCAGGATAAACTTGTGCGGAATTACTTGCACCACCAAAAATAATAATATTTCCATCTTTAGCTAATTAAAAAGATATTAATGCTTTAATTCTTAATTTTTGCTACTTAACAACTGTTTACTTACTTAAAATTGCAGAGTGTCCATAACGAGGTTGAATAGTGATACCACTAGCAGTCTAAATAAAATAACAATGGTATAAAGTTATTAATGCTGCATCATTATTATTATTCATTATATTATGAAATTAAGTTATGTATATTTACCTTATTAGACCAGCTCAAAGATTTTGTGTCAAATATAAGGATCTAAATTTACATAATATGATTATTATTCATGAAATAAATAGGTAAATAAACACCTACTTGAATAATATCATTGACCATACATCATTTAAACTAGCCTTTGTACTTGCTGATGATGGTGTCAATCTGGTATAACCACCGAGATAAATAATAAAGCCTGTTGGTAACAATGTTGCAGTATAATCTACGTGAGGCAAAACGTCTGTGGGTAAAGGCAATGTTGACCACGTCATTGAAGTAGTATCGAAAATACTCATTTCATAAAACCAATTGACACCGTTGGTAGCGGCTATTCCTGCTTTAGTATCAGTTCCACAAAAAATATAGGCTTTTCCTTTACTATCAATAACTGCATTAATCTCATTACGATTAATGAAAGAATTATTAAATCCATTAATAATTGGTATTGTCCATTGTAAACTTATAGGATCAAATTTATATACTGCTGTAGATGTTGAAGTCATTCTTCCTCCAATTAAAAAAATTGTTGAATTATCTGGTGAACTAACACATGTACCTAAATTATCACCAACCGGCATTCCAATTGAAACTTTTTTAAAC
>QKWP01000275.1:273012-295651 GCA_003550325.1 Gigaspora rosea
GTTTCTTCTTAAGTTCCTTTGTTTTCTTTTATTACAGCTTTTGTGTATACAGATGGTAATAAGTACTATTAATGCGATACTTATAACAGTAAGTGTGATAATTGTAGCAGTTTCTGGTGAGATTGGTGTAATTGGTTGTTCTTGGGTTTGATTCATTTAGCAGCAGCCTGAGTCGTTGTATTGAGCTTCGTATGATACGTTTGGATGTCTTTTGTATAGTCTCTTTTTATACCTTTGTATTGATATACAACAAATAGTGATTGTTAATATATAGATAAATATTACTATAATTAGTGCTTGTAATAATGAGTATGCTAAAGGGTTCTTTGATATATCTCCTGAAGTGTTATCGATTGTTGTTGGTACAATAGTTTGGATGGTGGTCATAGATTGTATGTGGAAGAATGTTTGTGTTTGTGAATATATTTGATCACGTGGGTATATGCTTTGGTTTGTTCTAATGTTTCTAATTATATTGTTTATAAATGAAGGTTCCTGAATAGAATAGTTCATATACAGTTAAACTAGTATTATTGTTCTGGCACGATAAGGTATTAAAATATTACGTTGGGCACCTTTTATTTGTATCTTGGTGGTTAGTTGTTTTGTAATTGTGATAATTGTTGGGCTAACTGTTCTATATTGATATTGTTTATATCTAATGGTGTTGTAAATAGTGTTTGACTCGTTCCTATTGGTGCTTGTGTTAAGTTACGCTTGTAGGCTAATTTCCTTTTTCTAATTCTTCTAATACAGATTCCTAATAATATGGCTATTATTGATAATGCGGCTGTGATTGTAGATAGAATTTCTATTGCTAAAGTATTGTTTATATTGTTGTTTGGAGCGTCTGTAGATGTAGTTAATACTGTATTGTGATTTTGGCGTTTGTTGACTTTGTACTTGGATTCTCTTGGGCGTTTGGTATTGTAGGGGTTGGTGTTGCAAATGTTGTTTGCGGTATTGGCACTGAGATTACTATATCAGCTTGTACTATAGTTCGATTTTTCTGTTGATATTGGTATTGTTCTGAGGCTAAAATTACTAATATTATAAATAATATTATTTGGTGTATTAAGGCTGTTTTGGTGTTAATCATTGAGAATTTGTTTTGGCGAAGTTGGATGCCTTTCTCTTGTTCAATTACTGTACTGTATTGTATTTATTTAGAATTTTGGCGTTGAAATACTTTGGGTTCTATTTTTAATGATTGTGTGGGTGAATAATTATAATTGATTGAATATGATTCTTTTAGGCGCTTGTTTGTTCTAATTTTATTTTGTAGGTTCAATGATGGTATGGGTGTGTAGTCCGTAGGTAACAGTTGAGTAGCTTTTTAACCAAGTTTCTCTGGTTTCTTACTACTTTTTGGATTAAATATAGCCTGAATGGCTTGCCGTTCTGGTTGAATTTGTAGTAGTTTAGTTAAATTTTCTAAGGTAAAGGTGTCAGTTAGTTGAGCGCCTTATATTTCTTTTAAGTATTTCTTTGCTCTTAATCCTTTATTGTTTATCTAATGTTAGTTAATACTTCAGTTTCAATATAGTTCCTTCTTTGAGATAGCTATTCTCAAAGTTAGTACTCAAGAGTGCGCGCTATTTCACTTTTGATGTTTGTTGAAACTTTTAGTCCAGAAAGTTATATAGTTAAATACACTTTATTAACAAGTTTTTCGATAAGAAATATGTTTATATTTTAATAAACTTTGATTTTATTTATAATATTTAATATATGATAGATAATACAGTTGAATAATAATAATGTGTAATAGTAAATAAGAATATACGCTATATAGTTTAATATCATTTAAGATATTGAGTACGTTGGTGCTAAACTAATATTCAAGGTTCTGTATGGTATACAGTAAAAATATTGTGGTATAAATTTCGATTTTTAGTACAGTAATATGATTAACAATTTATAAAGGTAATATTAAAATGCGAATAAATACAATTTTAAATGTTAGAATACAAAATACGCAAGAATAACTATCATGTAAAAAGTTCGAGTTTAAATAATTGTTTTCGATTAATAAAATACATCACGTTAATTTCATTTTTCTGTCTATTTGATCACGTTAACATATTCGTTGTTTACATGTTATTGTTTTGATTGTTTTTCGGAAGTTACGCCGATTTCTGTACCAGCCAGATTAATGTTACGGTTCGATTTTCAAGTTTCCGATGTTCGGTTTTCTTCATGGTCCAATTTGTACGAATTTGGAAGATGATCTTCCGGGTAATTTTATGTGATACCCTGTACACGCTATTCGATACATTAGCCAAAGCAGGGGCAAATTCACGTGATCACAGCCAACAAATTACAGAATTTTGATGATTGCTGCCGAAGCAAAGAACGAAAACCTAAAAAATACAAAAAACGGTAGTCTAAACCTACCTCAGGTAGGTTAAGTAAAAATATCGAGAAGGCAATTTTTGCTTATATATAACTATCTAAAACACAGCCTAACCCTAATAAAAGATGACTCTAACCCTAAAGTTAATCGAGAAAATTATTAAGAAATATGAGTTGCCCCCACTTTAGACGTCCCCCATATAGGGAATTAGATAATGAAGTAAAATTTGATTGTCCCGGATCGGCTCTACACGTGAGCGAAGAACTCATACAGGGGTGTTACAATATTCCGGGTTGAAATATGTCGGAGTCATTGGAATCATGGTCGGCTGGATCGGAATTGATCAATTTTGCCCAATCATAAAAAATTTTACTAATAAATCATATACATTCATTTAGTAAAAATGCCAAGCTGATAATTTTGCTACAGAACCTGCTAACATCTAGGGCTAAACGCCGACCTAGATCCAACATATTGACCCAGAAATTTGGTGATAGCCCTGTAAAGATCTGAGCGATACAGAAAAAATCGAAATACAAGACAATGAGTGTTTAATCCATCATTAAGCATTAATTAAAGGATGAGAATGAAATTTTATGTACAGAAGACGATAATTTACTCTAAATCACCTCTAACTTTAGCATCCTATCTCTAAATTTTTGATGTTATGAACATAGTTTATTTTGAGTTTTCTTTTTGGATTTGTCTCATTACTATAGGGAAACTTTCTCATGATTGAACAATTTTTGTACAATTAGTTTAGAGTAATTTTACACCCCCAACTTAGTAAATTTTTTTTAAGTTTAAAGGCCAGGTACTATGGCCGGGATTTTATTACGAGTTATTAGGACGTAATATTTATTACATGAATGAGGATACAACTAGCTACACGTGCACTTTTGGTGCCTAATTTAAGTAGTCCGCCCGAAGGTTCCACACTAGCTGCCATACCTACAACTCAACTACAGAAATTGCCTATTTAAACCCTCTGGTTCACGCTCTTCCTATTACTACCCATTGCACTGCACAAACGCAGATATTAAGGGGCCCCAACTCTTTTTGATAAATCATCAGCCTAAGGGCTACTTTACCCTTGCACCAATTGCCTACCGTTGTTTTCTGTGTCCTATTCCACTTCAGATACGGATTTAGCGACAAAGCTGCTTGCCCTTATTAGGTTCATTCCAATCCCGACCACCCACCTTCTTTTGGTAGTGTCATTGTAGATCTTCACTATTACCTCCTAATTCAGAACTTGCCAAAGGGTTTCCATTCCTCTAGTTCCCTGGATTTTATGGTGTAACAATAACACCATTGCGCTGTAGCTCCCATTCAAGATAGTGGAACCAAGGTAACAGGTTTTTGCAACCCAACCAATCTGAGCCACATGGTTACTGAACACAGGTCTATTGTTCAAAGCGTCAACAGTGGGGTTCGAACTGTCAACCTGCCGCTTGGGGGTGACACTTTGACCACTTCTCTAAGGTGCCACACCCCTCCCCAACTTAGTAAATTTTTTTAAATGTAACCGTTGTTCATAAACTATGGAAGACTCTTTACAAACAAAGCCTCAAGTATCTTGGGTATCTCTGGGATTCACCATATATAGGCAAACTTCACTTAGAGACTGTATTTAAGCTAGAAACATAGTAATGTGTAGCATCAATTTTACTTCAATATTATTGGCTATTTAGACTATATATATATATAGGACATGATGGATAGGTGACCCCTCCCCCCTAAAAATTATATAATTTTCTGCACTTCACTATACCTTTTCACCATATAATTAATTTTACTTCTATATCTTAAAGCTTAAAGTTATTGTATCATCTAGTTCGATTTCTAGCAATCTAGTTAAATCTTCAAATGCATCATCATATTTTCCCACAGCAAATTAGTACTTGGTACCTATTTAATAATTTAAAATAATAATAATTTCTTTGAGTTAGCAGTTGATTCACTATACCTTTTTACATATAATTAATTTCACTTTTTTACCTTAACAGTCATCCGATTTGTTACACAAATATTAGATGTAAATTTCATATATATGAAATTTTAAAAAATTACATATAAAATTACAATAAACTTTTGAAGCGATGATGTTTTTCAATCTACATATTAATTTAAAATCAAATTTTGCAATTATATAGAGCAAAAGAAGGTGAATAAAAAAACCTTTTGTGCCAAGCCACAGTTCTGCCATCTTTGTACAAAACGAAAATGTAACTTCGCCAAAAACAAATATTTATCAATTATAAGATCATGATTATATGTAAAATTATGCCCTGAACAACTTTACTTAGATGAAGAAAGTAGGTTACCTTGTAAGAAAAATGGGTTGTCTATGTACAAACTTTAAAATTTTTAACTTTGCAATATAAACGTTTTTTTATTAGGTAACCTACTTTGGTCGATTAAGCAAAGTTGTTCAGAACATAATTTTACTGGGTTTGAGATCAAAACGCGTTTTTTCAGCTATTTTCTAGGTGAAAAATGGGGTCAAAGTTAGAAAAATAGTTTTTTTTCTAACTTCGACCCCATTTTTCACCTAGAAAATGGCAGAAAAAACGCGTTTTGGCCTCAAACCGAGTAAATTACGTTCTGAACAACTTTGCTTAAGCGACCAAAGTAGGTTACCTAATGAAAAAATAAGTTTTATATTGCAATGTTAAAAATTTTAACGTTTGTACATAGACAACCCATTTTTCTTACAAGGTAACCTACTTTCTTCGCCCAAGTAAAGTTGTTCAGGGCATGATTTTACATATAATCATGATCTTATAATCGATAAATATTTGTTTTTGGCGAAGTTACATTTTTGTTTTGTGCAAAGATGGCAGAACTGTGACTTGGCGCAAAGGGTTTTTTTATTCACCTCCTTTTGCTCTATATAATCGCAAAATTTAATTTTAAATTAATATGTAGGTTGAAAAACATCATCGCTTTAAAGTTTATAGTAATTTTATATATAATTTTTTAAGACTTCATATACATGTGACAAATCGGATGACTATTAAAGTCATTGTATTATCTGGTTCAACTTCTAGCAATCTAGTTAAATTTTTAAATGCATCATCATATTTTACCACAGCGAATTACCTGGTATCTACTTAATAATTTAAAATAATAATAATTTCTTCAAGTTAGTGATTAATTCATTATACCTTTTCATCATATAATTAACTTTCACTTTAATACCTTTATTATCTAGTTCGATTTCTAGCAATCTAATTAAATCTTCAGATGTATTATCATATTTGCCCGCAACAAATTAGTACTTGGTACCTATTTAATAATTTAAAATAATAATTATTTTCTTCAAGTTAGTGATTGATTCATTATACCTTTTCATTNAATTGCCTATTTAAACCCTCTGGTTCACGCTCTTCCTATTACTACCCATTGCACTGCACAAACGCAGATATTAAGGGGCCCCAACTCTTTTTGATAAATCATCAGCCTAAGGGCTACTTTACCCTTGCACCAATTGCCTACCGTTGTTTTCTGTGTCCTATTCCACTTCAGATACGGATTTAGCGACAAAGCTGCTTGCCCTTATTAGGTTCATTCCAATCCCGACCACCCACCTTCTTTTGGTAGTGTCATTGTAGATCTTCACTATTACCTCCTAATTCAGAACTTGCCAAAGGGTTTCCATTCCTCTAGTTCCCTGGATTTTATGGTGTAACAATAACACCATTGCGCTGTAGCTCCCATTCAAGATAGTGGAACCAAGGTAACAGGTTTTTGCAACCCAACCAATCTGAGCCACATGGTTACTGAACACAGGTCTATTGTTCAAAGCGTCAACAGTGGGGTTCGAACTGTCAACCTGCCGCTTGGGGGTGACACTTTGACCACTTCTCTAAGGTGCCACACCCCTCCCCAACTTAGTAAATTTTTTTAAATGTAACCGTTGTTCATAAACTATGGAAGACTCTTTACAAACAAAGCCTCAAGTATCTTGGGTATCTCTGGGATTCACCATATATAGGCAAACTTCACTTAGAGACTGTATTTAAGCTAGAAACATAGTAATGTGTAGCATCAATTTTACTTCAATATTATTGGCTATTTAGACTATATATATATATAGGACATGATGGATAGGTGACCCCTCCCCCCTAAAAATTATATAATTTTCTGCACTTCACTATACCTTTTCACCATATAATTAATTTTACTTCTATATCTTAAAGCTTAAAGTTATTGTATCATCTAGTTCGATTTCTAGCAATCTAGTTAAATCTTCAAATGCATCATCATATTTTCCCACAGCAAATTAGTACTTGGTACCTATTTAATAATTTAAAATAATAATAATTTCTTTGAGTTAGCAGTTGATTCACTATACCTTTTTACATATAATTAATTTCACTTTTTTACCTTAACAGTCATCCGATTTGTTACACAAATATTAGATGTAAATTTCATATATATGAAATTTTAAAAAATTACATATAAAATTACAATAAACTTTTGAAGCGATGATGTTTTTCAATCTACATATTAATTTAAAATCAAATTTTGCAATTATATAGAGCAAAAGAAGGTGAATAAAAAAACCTTTTGTGCCAAGCCACAGTTCTGCCATCTTTGTACAAAACGAAAATGTAACTTCGCCAAAAACAAATATTTATCAATTATAAGATCATGATTATATGTAAAATTATGCCCTGAACAACTTTACTTAGATGAAGAAAGTAGGTTACCTTGTAAGAAAAATGGGTTGTCTATGTACAAACTTTAAAATTTTTAACTTTGCAATATAAACGTTTTTTTATTAGGTAACCTACTTTGGTCGATTAAGCAAAGTTGTTCAGAACATAATTTTACTGGGTTTGAGATCAAAACGCGTTTTTTCAGCTATTTTCTAGGTGAAAAATGGGGTCAAAGTTAGAAAAATAGTTTTTTTTCTAACTTCGACCCCATTTTTCACCTAGAAAATGGCAGAAAAAACGCGTTTTGGCCTCAAACCGAGTAAATTACGTTCTGAACAACTTTGCTTAAGCGACCAAAGTAGGTTACCTAATGAAAAAATAAGTTTTATATTGCAATGTTAAAAATTTTAACGTTTGTACATAGACAACCCATTTTTCTTACAAGGTAACCTACTTTCTTCGCCCAAGTAAAGTTGTTCAGGGCATGATTTTACATATAATCATGATCTTATAATCGATAAATATTTGTTTTTGGCGAAGTTACATTTTTGTTTTGTGCAAAGATGGCAGAACTGTGACTTGGCGCAAAGGGTTTTTTTATTCACCTCCTTTTGCTCTATATAATCGCAAAATTTAATTTTAAATTAATATGTAGGTTGAAAAACATCATCGCTTTAAAGTTTATAGTAATTTTATATATAATTTTTTAAGACTTCATATACATGTGACAAATCGGATGACTATTAAAGTCATTGTATTATCTGGTTCAACTTCTAGCAATCTAGTTAAATTTTTAAATGCATCATCATATTTTACCACAGCGAATTACCTGGTATCTACTTAATAATTTAAAATAATAATAATTTCTTCAAGTTAGTGATTAATTCATTATACCTTTTCATCATATAATTAACTTTCACTTTAATACCTTTATTATCTAGTTCGATTTCTAGCAATCTAATTAAATCTTCAGATGTGTCATCGTATTTTCCTATAGCAAATTAGTACTTGGTAACTATTTAATATATAATTTAAAATAATAACAATTTCCCCAAGTTAGCGATTGATTTATTATACCTTTTCATCATATAATTAATTTCACTTCTATAACTATTGTATGATCTGGCTCGTTTTCTAGCAATCTACACAATTCCGAAAAATATTTTATAATTATTAAATTTCCGTTTATTTTTTAAAAATATAACTTAATTCTAAATATTAGTTACCTTCTATTTTTAGTATAAAATACTTTCTCATTTCTAAAATTTAGATAGCATCCAATTTATTACTAGTACCGCCTATTTCTTTACCTTAACGACATGCAGTATATATAATTGAGATTGAGTTAGTTGTATAGAAATTAACATGAGTTACTATAAAACATTTTGTTAATAACTTACTCCTATTCCATTAAAAACAAGTATGTGGTTGAAAGTTTAGCCTGCGTTGGGATTACTGTGCTTCTATCGTTCTTACATTAGTGTGAAAAAGATCTATATACTTTCGTTAAAAATAATATTATATAAAGATTATATAATAGAATACGTATATTGTTCTCATATTTGTTAATACCTTCGCTGTCCAACAACTTTTTTTGATATTGGCATTTTATCAACAGGGGAATTAAATAACTAAACAGTTAAACGATTATTAATCGTGTTAAATGACATGATTAATCACCCGCATAATTTTTCGCAGTTCCAATCCTTACCTTCATTTTCCATACAGTATTTTGGGCCAAAGTACGAATTCATATTTGTCAAAGACCTTTATTCAAAGCTTTGGATTTCTGCAGTGTTTAAGAGTTTCGAGTATTACAGGTTAGATTAAAAAAAAAGAGCGAAGTACTTGAAAAGGAATGTAGTACCATAATTAATAATAAAGCAAGTTTTTAATAAAAAAGCAGGTTTTATCGTTATACTGCTTTAAAAGTAACTCTACGTACGATAGGTTTGTTTTTTATTTGACTTAATTTTTTTTTACTTTTTAATTACGCGACACGCGTGGGGACAGACAAAAAATTTCAAAGTTGCACCTTTGATACAATTTCTATAAAATGTACAAAGATGCATCAGAAAATATACGTTTTTTGGGCAAAATGTATCAAAAACGTAACTTTTGTATCACTTTGCATAGAAACTTAGGGTCCGTCACTACGCTCCAGCCAATTAGTAAATAAATTACTACTGGCCAAAATAAATTTGTTGTATAATACAATACTTTTCATCCAATTTAATATAAAAATTTTGTTACAAAGCTTACTATATTAAAGTGATTTACTCAAAAAAAAGTATATATACACATATATATATAATACTATATTAATTTATAAATTTTCTCTATAATTTACTATAAAGAGTTTGTTATAAATTAATACACAATACTGTATATAGTTAAAGTTGATTTGGTGCTATTATAATGAAACAATTGCTAATTAAATTTGATATTCTTGATTATAATTTGCTTATTAATATTATATTCTTAATATTTTAATTACAAATAGTATAACCAATCAAAAGCATCAAAGTATAATAACTTAATTGTATTGCTACATTAGTTTTAGCATACCGTTTATATTTGGATATAACCATAATTTTATTGGTTGGTAGATCAACATAAAGCTATTAACTACAAGATTACTAAGAAAACTAATAATTATCAAATAATCTGGATATCAAAAATTCTAACCAAAAATTTACAAAAAATGAAAAAATCTAGAAATCTATTATCTAAATTTTAGTAAATGTAATTTTTTCTTAGTATTTGTTAATATATTCACTATTTTTTATTAATATTATTTTTTTATCTATTGCAGAGCAATTGCACTTGCACTTGCATTTGCATTTGTTCATGTACTTAAACTTGTACTTGTTCTTGAACTCAAGACTATTATACAAAAATGCTTTCAAATTTATGAAACTTTGGTTGACTTTTTTTAGATAATTAAACAACAAAAGCAAATTTGAAAATTTTATATTTTACAATTTTAAGAGAGTTGTTTAAGAGCATTAATTTAAAAGTATTGTTTAAGTGCATTAATAATTAACAAATTCTTTTATTTTTATCTTTATTAATAATTAGAGATTATTATTTAATTACTTTAATAAAAAATCTTACAAAAACAAATAAAAAATGCCAAAGATTAAATGAATAGATATGCAAATTTATATCAGGTTACTGATATTTATGTTTTAATGTATATTTTTACTATTTGGTTGTTATAGCATTTGTAATTTTATTCATATAGATAATTATATTTATTTTTTTTCTTTTAATAGTTAGATGTTTTATTATTTTATAGTACTAGCCGCATTAGCAGATTACAGAATAAGTAGTAATTGTGATAGCATATATTGTTAGAATTTATAAGAAAGTACTATATATGCTTAGTAAAGATGTAGTGAAAAGCTTTTTTATGCATTTATACTTTTGTTTTACTATATATATTTGTTTATAAAATGCAAGATTTTGTGGATATTGTAAAGGCAAATTCAAGAGAGTAGTTAAGGCCAAAATTGAGTTGTATTGAATTTTTATTTTTATTTTTATTATTATTATATATATTAGTTGCTATTTTTAGTAATAGATCAAGTAACAAATTAAAAGAATCAAAGTATCAAAAGATACTTAAAAAGCAAAAGCATCAAAGAATATTTTAGAATTTAAAGTATTGAAAGCTACTTAAATATTTTAAATATAGAAAGCATTTTAGTATAGAAAGATACTTAAAAGTTCTAAATGTAAAAAGCTTCATATAAATTGTAGAAATTATTCTTTTGGGTTGCTTTTTAGTCTATAAAAGAAAGTAAATAAGAGCCCAAAGCTTGCCTTGAAATAAAGACAACTCAAAAAGAGTCAACAACTTATTAGAGTTAAACTTATTTAAGTTCTAAAGACTTTGAAATCATATCTAGTAGAAGTTAGTTTCTTTCTAAAAATAAATTATTCCTTTGTTATAAAATTAGTTAGAATAAAATCATTTATTATATTTTTGTATTCTTGTAATATTTATATTACCTATAGTCTTATTGTTAATAAAATAAAAAGAAAAGAATTATTAAAATTGAATCACCCCTTTTTTTAAATACTAAAATTAATTGAACCCTGATTGTATCTCTTTATCAAACAATCACTAATCCTGTAATTGCTATTGTTAATTGAACAATCAAACTTTATAACTCTTAAGCATTAATTGATTTTCAAATTCCAACTGCCTCTAGCTGCTATTAGAATTTACTTGGGTTTAATCAGAGCAAAAAATAAAATTACTCATAATCTCAAAGATCTAAAACTGTCTAATCATGTGATATTATAACCAAAGTTCATAATTGAAATTGAAAAATTCTAATCATGCCTAAAATATACAAGAAAAGAAGTTATTAATTGGAATAGGAATAGAGTACAAAATAAAGCACAATATGAGAAAATACTTGTCTTAGTATCCAAGGCTGCTATAGCAAGACTCTATAACTTTGAGACCTGGACCAAATTTTCTATACCTTTCTTTGA
This sequence comes from Gigaspora rosea, assembly GCA_003550325.1. NCBI lineage: Eukaryota > Fungi > Glomeromycota > Glomeromycetes > Diversisporales > Gigasporaceae > Gigaspora > Gigaspora rosea. Next base: position 284,545 of record QKWP01000275.1, read on the forward strand.
CTGCCAATTCGAAAAAATAAATGTCTCAGCTGATAGTTGTATAGAGTTTAGATTAGTTAAAAATATTATTAGACAATTTTAATCAATAATTCCTAATCTATACTCTCATAATGTAGAGTATTTAATTTCAATATAATTATATATACGGAATCTAAAAATATGAGTTTGTTGGTCAGATTTTTTTTAATTAGCTGTAAATTAATAGAATAATGTTTATATCTAAGGTTATACAAGGTTAATTTTTATTCTGCACAATAAGAAATCAAAAAAATTGGGTTAACAATCATATTTTTTTGTTATTACTATTGGACAATTATAAAAATTAAGGTCTCCATCAGGACACTAAATGAAATAGAAAAAATATCAAAATCAAACAATTGTCAAAATTGGGATCTATAAAATAAAATTTTAAAAATGAAAAAATGTGTAAATGAGTAAGGAACATGCTATTTATTATATGATTTTTACTATAAGTATATGGTCTGAGATAGTGATAAACAGTGTTTAAAATTTGATGTTCTCATTAGTGAAAAAGATTAAAAAATTTTTTTTGTTCTTTGGGAACATAAAATATTGAATTTATGTTCCAAAAAAATTTTTAATGTTCTTATAACTAATTTCTCTCTCTTTCTTTCTCTTTCTCTCTCTCTCTCTTTTTCTCTCTCTCTCTCTCTCTCTTTCTCTTTCTCCCTCTCACACTCTTCTTTCTCTTATGCAAAAAAACTATCTCTATAATAGGGAACACAAATTATAACTTTTATGTTCCCACTTTGTTCCTAATAGGGAACATAAATTCTAAATTCAGTGTTCCTAAATTTTTTTAAATGTTCCTAGGAACACTGGGAACATCAAATCTTTAACACTGGTTCTCATGTTCTCATGAGAACACTAAATTTTTTTTAAGAACATTTATATTTAAAATAGTGTTCTCTTATTTGAGAACATTTTGTACTGATAAAATGTTCTCAAAATATTATTAATATTTATAACTATCAGTTTTTTTTTATATATTTAAAAATAGTTGCAATGAGTATATCACATGATCAATTCAACTAATTTAAATGTTCTAAGTACTATTTAAATCAGAAAGCCTTTGTCTATAACTTTACTTAAAAGTCCAAGATAGGTTTATATAATAAAATATATGCATTTTTAATGAATATTTTTTTTTTTTTTTTTTTTTTTTTTTAGTTTTTAATGGCCGTCTACTTTGGCCATAAGGTTTTATTGAATATTTATAATATTTGTTACATTAACGAGTATACAACTAGCCAACGTGCACTTTTGGTGTCTAATTTAAGTAGTCCGCCCAAATATATGCATATTTAAAAACTAAAATTCTATATAATGAGAACATTAAAAATTTTTTGAGAACATTAATACTCTAAACTTAGTTCATTTGAGAACATAATTTTGAATTTGAATTTTAAACACTGGTGATAACATCTATATATTATATTAATCAATCAGAATTAGATAAAGTAATTACACTATACATGGATACAGATGGCTATTAAGTAAAAAATATTACATGATAAATGACATGCCCTAATGCAAAATGAAAACTCAACTTTGCATGGCCTAATAGTAAATTATTATTTAGATAAGTGCAAAAATTACATAATTTTTTAGAGGAAGGGTTCCTATTTTATCATCCTAGTATAAATATTCAATAATATTGAATTATTATAAAAATTATAATATCTGGATTTGAATTTTTTAACAACTATTTATCCAAATAAGCTAAAATTTTTACTTTAGATAAATATAATATTAATCTATATTATATTAAAATTTCAGCCAAATCAGATTATTGGTTCTTGTGAAATAAATATTTTCTGATAAAATCAATTTTTGATTAATTGCAGATAATTGCTACAAAGTAAGGTCTAAATTTTACTATGTCAATAGATAATTATTGATTAAGTAAACTTGTTTGGAATATCAAAATACACATACTCTAAAATTTTGATTTTAATTAAAAAAGTTTTTATTATTTAACTTTTAATTTTTATATTCATCAAATATATTTTTTTAAAAAATTTTAATATTTTTGTTGAATGTAAAAATCAAAAGTCAAATAATAAATAGTTTTCTAATACTAATAAAAATTTTAATACAAGTAAATTTTGATCTTTTAAATAAGTTTATTTAAGCCACTATAATTAATTCACATAGTAAAATTTGGACTTTACTATGTAGCAACTGTTTTTAATTGTGGAGTAGCTTATTCTTGGGTAAAAGAGTTTTTGAGTTTTTTAAAATATGATAAAAGATCAAATTTGATTGGCCAATAATCTTATCACTAGGATAAATTTTTGTTTTGTATTACCCACTGACCCAAATTTTCAAAATCACCTATTTTTTTTTTAGACCCAATTTTTTTAGAACAAGCATAATAATTTATTTTAATGATATTTAATGAATATAGTTCAAAACAATCAATATTGATTATTATAAATTAGTAGGCATTAAAATCAAAAAATAATAACACATGTAAGTCAGTTAGATTTTTAGAGGTATAATAATTATCTATGAATTTGATATGTAACTAACAATAAAAACTAGCTCTCAGAGCCTAGGTGTTGCCCTGGAATGGTTTCTGATTTTGATACCTATTTTTTCAATTTTTAAACTTTTTTTATTTAGATTCCAATTGTGTCAATTGTTTAATTTTTGATACTTATTTTCCTGCTATTCTCATCCATTGTCACCCAATAGAGACCTTAATTCTCTGTAATTGTCTGACAAGATTCACAGAAAAAATATGACTGCCATACAAAATTTTTGATCCTTGTTTTGATTAATCTTGTATAGTCTTAGCTATTAGATGTGATTATTATTCTATTAATTACAGTTACTGGTAATTAAAAAAATAAAAAATAAAAAAGACCAGGTTTTCAGATACCATATAATGCAAAATGAAGCATCATCTTTGCATGGCCTAATGTATCAAAACATACAAAAAAAATCACAAATGCACATAAGTTGCTAACTTCAAACCCTAATATAATTTTATAGCTGTTGACGATCCTGCAGTAATTAAACTAATATGTCACGTGAACATCAGCATTAGACAAAATTTTTTTGATGTAATAAACACGTGTCCCATACCTTAATGAATAGTTCAATGGTTTACTTTATACGTTAAGTCTTTTTCTTTTGGGAGAGCAAGAATCTAAACCAAATAAATTGGTTATCTAAACAACTTAAAAAAAAAATTAAGGGCCTTTTGGAAAATGATAGGCACTCAATGGATATGTTTCCTTTTTATTCCTAGGCAATAAATAAGAATTGTATACGTATAATAATTTCTATTTACGTTCAAGAAGAATAGAAAATCTGCATTTGGTTAATTCTGAAGTGATCTTTTAGATTTTTATCTAATAACAGGCTAATAGATTCAAAGTATATTTATGACCACATTGACAGCCGTTATAATGATGTTGTTTTTAAATTTCATGCCCACAAACCTAATATGAAAATTCCAATGGTTTACTGGCACATATGCTAGTGTATTGATATTTGTGATGGTAAATCTCATTTTTTAAAAATCCCACGCGTGATGCGGGATCACACGCGGGATCAGTATGGGATTCACGGGATTGATGGAGTTCCTGAATATTTCAGGATTAATAAAAATGTATATCACATAGGAATATAATTTTTCGTTAAAATAATAATCATTACATATTAAGCTTACTGCATCTATTTATAAATATAAATGCTTATATGTATTTTTTTGCCTACTTTTAACCATTATTTGAATCTTATAATTATTAAATTTATCAATTAAGATTTGCCTTAATATTACCAATTTATTTCTTTGGAGTGGGATAGGCGAATGGATTTAATACTTTGGACTTGTTAATTTTATAATTATTAAATTTATCAATTAAGATTTGCCTTAATTTTACCAATTTATTTTTATAATACTATTATATAAATATATATTTAAAAATTACAATGGTAACAAAGCGATCAAAGCATATAAGCGTATAAAAATTTATAAGTAATCAAGTGCATAATCAGGTATAAATGCATTAAAATTTATAAGTAATCAGGTACATACGTACGAAAATTTATAAGTAACCGATTATATGTATACTTACAAAAATTTATAAGCGACTCATAACTCATAAGAAATTCATGATCAGGCTTATAATTTATGAGCAAATAGTCATTTTTATTCTCAATAATCATCTAATATCACATAAATGATTGGCTCGAATTTTATTTCACCTTATCATTCATATTAAATAATCACCGAAATTGGTGATTTTTGCCCATACGGTGCACAAAATTCTTTGTTATTGTTTTATGCAAGAAATTAAAGCCTAGATTCTCCAATTTATTAATAATGGCAATTTAAAAATTTATTTCAACGTATAGTTTGCGCATTATCTCTGTACGTAAGTATTTATGTGGAACGAGAAACAAATAAAAAGCTAATGCGTGCATAATATTTTTATGTACATTGTAACTACCGTAGGATATATAATGAACTTGTTACAAAAACCAACGATAGTTATCAAAATGAAATAAGTATACGTGGATTTTTAGAGAATAAGGTTATGATCGATAAGGAAATTTAATTTATTTTCTTTTTGGGATTAGTTTAGGACTTTATACAGAAGTATATTAAAAAGAGTTAATATTTAATACATCAAAGAATCGGATTTTATTAAGATAAGTAAAATTACAAAGTAATTGTCAATACTAACTAAAAAATAATATCGCTATACTATTGCGTTATTTAGTATAATGTCACAAGAGACATTAAAGGGTATTATAATCTAATCTAATTGTAATTCGACTTATCCACAAAAACTACCAGGAAAGTATCGCTTTTATATTAGTCAGCGACTTTTTCTGTCAGTCAGTGACTAGCGACAATCCGATTTCAAACCCCACAGCCGATGTGGCTTACCGATCCCGTAATACAAAAATAAAGTTATAAAAAATGAAATGTTAAAATTTTCCAAATCGGACATAACAACATCAATTACTAATTAGGAATTGGCCACTTATTTAAAGCAGGTCGGATGATGCATTAACGCGAATGCTAACACAAGCCAGATAATCTGTATTACTGTATTTATAACGGAGTTTACCGATGATCATGGCACATGGATGACCCGAAGGGCCATCCACGTACTATCTGCTATTATCATCGGTAAACTCTGTTATAATTTCCCACAGGAAATAAATAAATAATCCCCAGGAGCGTGTCACTAGATGTTAATCGGACTATCATACCATTATTTTTGCACGTGTTCCATATTTATATTCGTATTGTGCTTTACTAACTTTTGTGCTTCGCTTTATTTATTTATTTTTTTTATTTACATCATTTTTATTGTTTTTATCTTTTTATCGCCTTGGCTTTTTACTTCTACGTTTAACTTTTTTCAAACTTTTACTTTCACTTTGCTCATATCATGCCTTTTTTTAGCTTCATTTTACTGTGCCTATTTATTTTGGCTTTTAAAGTTCTTTAGATAAAACGTGAAAAATACAAAAAGAAAATGATTCAAAAAGAATTAAAAATTAGAGTTTCCCGATGATCAATATGAGACCGGGAATCTTTCGTGGGAAGATGAAGGTAGTCATGAGTGACACTTAGTGCGACAGGGGATTATATATTAAAAATCCCGCGCGTTGCCCATCACTAGTTGATATAAAGAAAGCAATATATATTATCCACCATATATTTATTAATCATTATGAATTAAATTACTGTAAAATCCAACCAATATATCTACAAATATAGAGTAGGTGAAATATTGAGCTATGAAACATAATATAGGATGAAATTATTATGAATAGTTTTTAGTTACAGCGTAATAAACTAAAATTGAATAATATAATTGTAGACATTTTTCTATTAATATAAAAAAGATTAAGTTTATATATTTTAATTAAAAGACATAAATAATTAGAGACACCGAACAAAAAGTATAAACATGAACTAAAAAACATATTTTTGAGTATACGTTGTTAATAATAAATAAACTCATGATACATACCTGAATAATAATAGTCGTATAATATGTTTTTATAAATTTTTTACTATTAGTTATCAGACAAATGCATTAAAAAATATGATCTACTGTAAATATATATTGTCGCAGCTGATGTTAAAAACGGCTGATGCTGAAATTTTGACCTACTTTGATATGAAATTTTAAAATTTTTTGGGTGTTTTTTTTTCGGTTTGGTATTATAAGGTTAGGGTGGGTTTGGGGTAGATTTGATATTTAAAGAATATTTGTGGATTTTAGCAGAACTCATGGTTTTAAATCGGGATCTCAAATTTCAGCGTCAGCTGCGACATATATTATCATATTTCTCCAAAAGTTTTTATCTAGAATTTGTTAATACGCTTATATTATAATAATATTGTCACCAGATATTTGAAAATATCCTGACATAAGGTAAACAATTTTGTAATGTAATGTTTGATGGACTAAAATTTTTATTGCTCCTCTCAATGGTAAGTTTTGATTTTGTGCAATTCCCCATTTAATCCAAGTTTTTTATTTAACCATTTCTAAATCATTTCGTTTAATAAGAAATACTAACGAATTATTTGAAGTGAAATAAAGTTAGCATTCTATTATTACACACACTCGAATGCTAGCTTATTCATAATATTTAATCAATACTTGACAAAAGTTCTTAAATTATCTTATATAAAAGCAATTCAATATTTAAATGCTAGCTTCTTCATAATATTTTAAAAGTTCATGAAATTATCCTTTAGAATAGTAATTCTAAATGTTTAAAATATTTTAGCCCGCTGCCACTTACAAATCAGTTTAAGATTACATATAGGCATAAATTTGATAGCATTCTCAGAAATTTAAATGTGTTTATAAGACTCTATTACTGTATCTTTCTTTATCATGCAGATCATTAACTTCGGACATTAAATTTTTTTCCATTTTTCTATTTTTATAATATTTTTTATAACATACGACAAGACCAGATAAAATAGCTATACAACCAATGCTTATTACGACATATAAAATTATTTTATATGTTGAACTATTTCCATTGTCAGTTGACAAATCACCCCGATTAGTTGAAGTTCCACCTTTAGTCGTTGGAGCTGGAGTTCCTTGGCCAACTTCATTAAATGACGAAACCCAAGAATAAGTTTCTGTATTAAAGATATATATATTATTACTATAATTATATGGCCTTACGACTATTTGACTGGTTTTTCGACCTGAACAAAAAAAATATACATGCATTAAATAATCTTATGTAAATAATTTAAAATTAAACGATTTGTCATAGAACACAATAATTACCAAACGCAATAATCATATAAATCTTATATAAGTTAGCAGTGTGGTATATGAGTGATGGCGGAGCATTTACCGTGGAAATACTTGGAACAGACCATATCCAAGTATTTGTATTTAACACTGCAAGATCAGGATAAACTTGTGCGGTATTACTTGCACCACCAAAAATAATAATATTTCCATCTTTAGCTAATTAAGAAGATATTAATGCTTTAATTCTTAAATTTACTATTTAACAACTGTTTACTTACTTAAAATTGCAGAATGTCCATAACGAGGTTGAATAGTGACACCACTAGCAGTCTAAATAAAATAAAAATATTACAAAGTTATTAATGCTGCATTATTATTATTACTCATTATATTATGAAATTAAGTTTATGCATATCTACCTTATTAGACCAGCTCAAAGATTTTGTGTCAAATATAAGAATCTAAATTTACATAATATGATTATTATTCATGAAATAAATAGGTAAATAAACATCTACTTGAATAATATCATTGACCATACATCATTGAAACTAGCCTTTGTAGTTGCTGATGTTGGTGTCAATTTGGTATAACCACCGAGATAAATAATAAAAGCTGTTGGTAACAATGTTGCAGTGTACTCTGTGCGAGGCGAAACGTTCGCGGGTAAAGTCAATGTTGACCACGTCATTGAAGTAACATCGAATAAATTCATCTCATAAGACCAATTGCCGCCTCCTGCGTCATAATCATTCCCACTAAAAATATAAGATTTTCCTTTACTATCAATTACCGCATTAATCTCTTGACGGTTAATGAAAGAATTAAAAGAATTATTAAATCCACTAATAATTGGTATTGTCCATTGTAAATTTATAGGATCAAATTTATATACTGCTGTAGATGTTGAGGTCATTCTTCCTCCAATTAAAAAAATTGCTGAATTATCTGGTGAACTAACACATGTACCTAAATTATCACCAACCGGCATTCCAATTGAAACTTTTTTAAACGGCGGTGCGAAAATATCAAATTTGTTTGATAAATCAATATAGAATACTTCATTAGAAGAGTTCGTAGTATCTGTTACACCACCAAAAAAATAAAGTTTGTCATTAATAAGAGCACTTGAATGTTCATATCGGACATCAGGAATATCTTGACTAATTACAAATGAATAAGTAAAGATTAAAGTGAAATAAATGAAAAAATTTTGACAATTATTCATATCGAGAAATTCGTAAATATAGCTACTCCCTTGAATTTTAAAGAAATCACCAGAACTAGTGATGCAGAATAATTATTTCCACAACCGTTTTTTAAATAATTATTGGGTCTTCTGTAGTATAGGTGACACTTATTTTAAATTCATTGACCAATGATACATTTTATTAATGGCGTATACTTCAACCACAATATTGTGGAACTGTTTGTAGACTGTGTAAATTAATCGCAGAAATTTTCACTTCCACAAAAGGAATTAGATAATGAAGTAAAATTTGATTGTCCCGGATCGGTACGCCCTACACGTGAGCGAAGAACTCATACAGGGGCAAATCTTACGTTTTTGATACTCCTGCACTTACTTTTTTGATACTCCTGTATGTACCCCAAAATTACTTTACTTTTTTGATACCGATCTGCATATATACACGTGCTTGTGTTACACAAAGGCCCAGTGTTTTGGTTACACGCCGCTAATGTCGTGTAACGTTACACAAGTTTAATTTTGCCCGGCATTAAGCTTAATGCTGGTGGGCACTATCATGATAATGCCCCGGTGGGGTTAGACATAATTACAGCCCACCCTAACCCTAAATCTAGTAAGACTAAAAACTAATAGTTCGAAGCAACATCCAATCACAGTACATATACTAGATGCATATGTCGTGTAACCAGTATATGTACTGTGATTGGATATTGCTTCGAACAATTAGTTTTTAGGGTTCCTAGATTTAGGGTTAGGGTGGGCCGGAATTATGTCTAACCCCGCAGGGGCATTATCATGAAAGTGCCCACCAGCATTAAGCTTAATGCCGGGTTAGAGAACCACTAGATTTAGGGTTAGGGTGGGCCGGAATTATGTCTAACCCCAACGGGGGCATTATCATGATAGTTCCCACCAGCATTAAGCTTAATGCCAGGTTAGGGTACCACTAGATAGTGTTACACAAGAGATCCGGGTCCGGTCCGGTCCAGTCCGTATACCGGACCGAATCCGGATCTTTATTAAGATCCGCCCGGTCCGGTCTGAAAATAAGCTAGCTTTTCCATTGGGTCAAAAATGTTCATAACGTAGGTAAAAAAAGTGACATAAAAGACAAGCAGAGTCATCAAAGAGATATAGAGGGCAATATTTATTCTAGAGAGGTTGTTTTTAGAGACGGACCGGATCCCGATCCTTAACTTGGATCCCGAACCGGACCCGGATCTTTAAAAATACCCGCCCAGTCCGGTTCATACGGAACACTACCACTAGATTTAGAGTTAGAGTGGGCCGAAATTATGTCTAACCCCGCCCGGGGCATTATCATGATAGTGCCCACTAGCATTAAGCTTAATGCCGTGTAAAATTAGACTTGTATAATGTTATATGACATTAGCGGCGTATAACCAAAAATTATTTTTGCAAAAACAATGCACTGGGCCTTTGTATAAAACAAGTCACGTGTATATATGCAGATTGGGTATCAAAAACGTAAAGTAATTTTGGGGTACATACAGGAGTATCAAAAAAGTAAGTGCAGGAGTATCAAAAACGTAAGATTTGCCATACATGGGAGTCACAATATTCCGGGTCGAAATACGTCAAAGTGCATCATCAGCTGGATTGGAATTGATCAATTTTGCCCAATCATAAAAAATTTTACTAATAAATCATATACATTCATTAAGTAAAAATGCCCAGCTGATAATTTTGCTATAGAACCTGCTAAGGGCGCTGATATTTATTACGTAATATCCATTTACTATGAGGTCTACCCCCTTTCCTCCCACATAAGATCCAATATTATTGGCCAATTTATAATTTACTATATATCTTTGTATAATGTAAGATATTGTTATAATACAGGGCCAACCCCACCCTCTAAAATATTACGCAATAAATGTCAGCTCCCTAACATCTAGGGCTAAACGCCGACCCAGATCCGACGCATCGACCTGGAAATTTGGTGATAGCAATATAAAGATCTGAGCGATACAGAAAAAATCGAAATACAAGAAAATTTATATTATTTAATTTTGAGTCTGTGCGCTTTGAAGTTTTTGATTGGCTACAATCGATTTTGGAAACTTCTAAACAGAAATTTTGGAATTTTTGAAACTTCTAAACAAACCCAGATGCAAATATAGAATTACTAGTTCATATGAATGCTAGACAGAACCTAAACATGTTCATGAACTTATGAACTAAAACCTGAACTGAGCCTGAACCAGCTCTAAAAGTTCAATACTGAACTGAACCTGAACATGTTTTAAAAAATGTTTAGGTTCAGGTTCAATACTAAACCTGAACCTGAACCTGAACTTGATCTAACATCAGGAAATTTTATGTATAGATATTAATCGATATATAACAGTTAATCGTTTTATATTGATTAAAAAATAACGATATATATCGATTAACTGGTTAAAAATCGATATATATCTAAATCGATATATATCATTTTCTATATTAAATCATTATATATCTACAAATCGATTATAATCAGAATTATTTAAAACAATATATAACGATTAACAGATCTTTAACGATTACACAGGTAATTACTTGAAACGATATATAACGATTAACAGATCTTTAACGATTACACAGT